>SJYO01033645.1:46502513-46589756 GCA_006410555.1 Capra ibex | reverse complement strand
AAATTTTTTTTTTTTTTTTTTTTGGAGAGTCTTATGACCATGACCCATAGAGGTTTACCATTTAATTCCTATGACGAGAAAAAAAGAAAAAAAAAAGGAAAACTAAGGAGAACCTACATAAAAGATTTGTAAAATGTAAAATTTAAGAGAAATTTTATGATTTCTTCTTCAATGAAGATTTCTTTATTCAATAGACCTATAGTTCCGTCATATGAAATCAAGACTTATAGACCTAGACAAATGCACCTTGGTTCCTACCCTTCCAGACCGGACATGACTTGTCAATTAGTTTCACGATGTGGAACACCCTCTTTGTATCGAAGAATTTCCTGTATATATCAGATGTCTCTGTGTCTTTCTCCCTTTTCAGTCTCTTACTTGTGAAGGACTTAGTGACTTGGTGACCTGTATTCGTCAAAAAAAAAAAAAGTGACTTGACAGTTTAGCTCGTAAAACACATTTATGTAAAAATTTAGAATACCTCCCTACAGATCTTGTTTATAGAAAAGATTCAAAAGTATTCCTTCTTTGTTCTTTGTTCATTTATGTCTTAGTTTCCACGACAGTTTCGTAAAGGTCTCGTACACTCACGTGTTGAACTAAGTAAGAGAAGACGATCGGACTCGACAACGATGAGGAGGGGTACAAGAGGGACAAACATCGGAGGTTCCTCCAGGGTTTAACGGTTCAGACAATTCTGACCCACACACGACAATATCCAGGATAGAAATTTTTACCGTCAAGTCTCATTCCACGGATGAGAAATAAGGTGTCTTGTCGTTCAAGGTGTCTTGTAAGGTTAGAGGTCAGTAGGTCCCATCTGTCTATAAATGACCAATAATCTAGAACGATTAGAGAGAAGAGTTGTGTCTCGAAAGTTAGATAATACCTCCGTAGTCGTACTGTAGTTTCCCGGTTTACTCTGTTTAAGTTACCCTTGTGATGTGGTTCCAGTTTCACTTTTGTTATAAATGGACTGTTTCTGAAAGTCCGTGAGTCCGTCTAATTTAATCTTGTCCCTACTCATGTACAGAGAAGAGATAAATAAATCAACCGTCTTTTACAAAATAAAATATACCTAGTGTATCGGTAGTAACTTTTACACTAGATAAAAGTTTCACAGTGTTGAACACCCTCTTTAGACCGAAGAATTTCCTGTATCACATCAGATGTCCCCCTGTCTTTCTCCCCTCTCCCTCTCTTACTTGTAAAGGACTCGTAGAAACACTTAGGGTATGTTGAGAAGTGAAACTTAAGAGTCAATAGAGTTGAGACTTGTCAAAAACTTTCAATAATAGTAAGGGTAAAACATCTACTTGTTTAAATTCCAACTCAAAGACTCCCAAATGTTTTTATTTAGGTACAAACCAATTCACTGTCACTGTATAAAGTCTGGGTCCAAATAGTCTGTGGTTTCGGATACTGAAAAGATTTGGGAAGACAATAAAGACTTCCAGTCTGTCTTACTTACAGTTCACAGTACAATTTAGTTTTTCCTCCGTCTCTCCAGTTCACTGTTTCTATCATGTGAACTGTAAATCTGTAACTTTTTGGATGTTTCAACAGTGTTTGGAAGGATAGAACTATAGTCGTCTATAGAGACCTTCTACGATTGAAATTTTGTCCTCCTCTAATATTAGTTCAATGTCGTGGAAACATCCGTCGATGAGTCACCCTGACTTTGAGTCGTTTCAGTTCCACGTCCACCAGTAACGGAGCCCATAACCGGACAATGAAGTTCTAACCGTCTCGTGACAACCGACACCACCCTTAGGTCACGGGTCCTCTAAGTCGGATCTGGTCCGAACGAGGTATGGAAGAGGTACGCTGACCGGGTGAGGATTGAAGGGGATTGAAAAGAGATGTTCGAAGAGTTCGGAGACGGTTAAATTGATAAAGGGGGTAAGTTGTTATTAATAAACTTTCGATCTAGACAACTTAGTTTTAGCCGGAGAGTAACCAGGGTTAAGACGGAAGACTCTAAGACGTCAGGTGTCCTTCCATTATAATTCCTTTTCTTGACCACGGGACTTACTTTAACACTTCTCACCAAAGAACATCCTCCTTCATATCGTATTCTCGTTCTAGGTCCGTTCGGAGTCGGTCCTCGGTGGAAACTTAAGGGACCCTAGGGAAAAGGAGACAACCCACTACAAACCTCAGAGACAAGAAGTGTACTTTACTCGGTCCTTATCCGTCCAGAGGTCGAGGTCCGGTGTTTAGGAGGCTCCTGTCGAAGGTAACAGTTTAGAAATCTCTCCTACCTGACGTATTCTTCTTTTAGAGTGTGAAGTCTTACCAGGGTGAGTTCGACAGTTTGTCTGTATTTCGGGACCGACCTTCTTTCTCCATCTTCATTTAAGAAACACTCAAAACAAAAATTGTTGACCTAAAGTTTATTTGTCTACATTTAATATATTCCGAAACATCTTGTAAATTATGTAAAATAGTTACGTCTTTGTTATCCCTGTGACACATAATCTATTTTGACTGATGTCGAGGAGTAGACAACCCACGACCAAGTAACTTTTATGTCACGGGTATCCGAGTCGTTCCCGAAGGGACCACTGGGTCTGTCATTTCTTAGACGGACGTTACGTCCTCTGGACCCAAGATAGGGGTCCAACCCTTCTAGGGGGTCTCCTCCTGTACCGTTGGGTGAGGTCATAAGAAAGGATCTCTAAGGGGTACCTATCTCGTCGTACCAGTCTGTCGTGACTCACTACTTGGTGTTGTATCCGAGTTGTTTCTCGTTCAATTGGGAAACCCAGGATCACTGATTTACGATATCCATATAGTCTAGATGAAAAAGACTATGGATTTAGAGGACCGAGAACCCTGAATTCGGACGAAAAAGATAATTGAGTTCACCTATTTAGGAGATGACCGGTCCTTGGTTCACATCGGCGAGAACCCTAGTCCCTGGACCGGTCATCTCCTACATAAGTGAACGCGATTATCTCGTCCGAAACATCTGTCTGTCTGAACTCAAACTTGGGACTAAAATAGTGCATAATCAACACACGGGAACCATTTTAATAAATTGGAGAATAAAAGAAGGTAGACCTTCTCTATTAACGTTTTTACCTCTATTAAGAGTTTGGGTATCTTCACAACGGTTCCTATTTTACCCTAGTAGAAATGTTTATGACATATAATATCATCAACAAGTCACTGAAAAACAGGGGAAAGGGAAATAACGAATATAAAAAGAACGAAAGTCGAGAAAGAGATCTCGAGAAGGAGATCCCACACCTTATTCCTGTATAGTCTCTCACGAAAACATTTCGTGAAAGAGGTGAGGGACGAAAAACCCTTGAAACGAAGACGGAGTACGATAACGAAGGAGAAAACTGCTAAAACTAGAAGTAGTAGTTTTACTTGGTCTCTTGTACCTTCTTCGTTTTGAGTTTAGGTAGACGAGTCAAGAAACATACCAATTGAAAACTTTCCTTCGATTTTCTATAATTACCTTTACTCATACAAACAATAAATACTACGTAGATAAGGTCTGTCATGTCTTCTCCTTAGTTGGCACTACAAAATCTACTTAAACACCCTCTCTTTAACCAGAGTGGTAGGATAAGGAGGCGGTAGAATCCTGGAGGAGTTTTGACCTCGGATAATAAGTCTCACTTCATTCGGTCTTTCTTTTTGTGGTTATGTCATATGATTACCTATATATATCTTAAATCTTTCTACCATTACTATTGGGACATACACTCTGTCGTTTTCTCTATGTCTACATATCTTGTCAAAAACTTGAGACACCCTCTCCCTCTCCCACACTACTAAACCCTCTTACCGTAACTTTGCACATATTATAGTATGTTCTTTGTTTAACGGTCAGATCCAAGCTACGTCCCACGTCCTACGAACCCCGACCACGTGACCCTACTGGGCCTCCCTACCACACACACACACCCCCCCTCCACCCTCTCCTCTAGCCCTAACCCTTGTACACATGTGAGAACCGTCTAAGTACAACTACACACCGTTTTGGTTATGTTATAACATTTCATTTTATTATTATTATTATTATTTTATCTTTTATTAATTAATTAAAATTTTTACTTTTTTATTGTTTGTTTTTTCACTACGAAAGGAAGGTCCCGGGTCGACAGGTTACTTCCTCAACATGTACAACCACTCATTAAAATCCTTGTACTATTTACAATATTTGTTCTACAAGGTCCAGTAGTCCAGTAATCTTAGATTTGTCAGACGAAGAGAGAGAGAGACGAAGAGAAAGAGAGAGGGACAGAGAGAAATAACATCTAAGTCTCCCAAGGACATAACGGTGACAAATTTATTATTGAATGATACTCAGACTCTTGTAGTATTGAATGATACTCAGACTCTTCCTGTAGTCGGAATTCAAGAGAAATTCAAAACGTCGATCACTTAATGTTACACCAACTCTTGAATTACCGTTAAACGATAACAATCGTTTCTTACTGTCTACACCTCTATTAAAACTTAATACAATTACAAAACTCCTTGTTTACTCGAGGACAACTGTATTATAGACCAAATTTATTACCTAATGTTACATAATTCAAAGTCACGGGACCACCTTTTGAGTTTAGAATTCTCGTTCTCGACAAGAACACTCTAGACTATGGGGATTTCTGAGGTGGTCTTTTAATGATCTCGATTAGTTACTTGTATCATTTCAACGTCCTATATTTTAGTTGTGAGTCTTCAGGGAACGTAAGGATATGTGATTATTACTCTTTTATCTTTTTCTTTAACTCCTTTGTTAAGGTAAGTGGTAACGTTACTTTTCTTATTTTATAAAACCTTATATAGATGGATTTCTTTGATTTCTGAATATAAATCTTTTGATATTTCGTGACCACCTTCTTTAGTTTCTCCTGTGATTATCTACCTCTTTATATGGTACAAGTACCCAACCTTCTTAGTTATATGCTTTTACTCATATGATGGGTTTCGTTAGATATCTAAGTTACGTTAGGGTTATTGTCTCGATCTTGTTTATTCAAGTGTTAAACATACCTTTATGTTTTTTTGAGCTTATCGGTTTCGTTAGAACTCTTTCTTCTTACCTTGACCTCTTTAGTTCGACGGACTGAAGTCCGAGATGATGTTTCGGTGTCAGTAGTTTTGTCATACCATGATCGTGTTTCTGTCTTTATATCTAGTTACCTTGTTTTATCTTTCGGGTCTCTATTTAGGTGTGTGGATACCTGTGGAATAGAAGCTGTTTCCCCCGTTCTTATATGTTACCTAATTTCTGTTAGAGAAATTGTTCACCACGACCCTTTTGACCAGTTAGTGAACATTTTCTTACTTTGGTCTAGTGAAAGATTGTGGTGTGTGTTTTTATTTGAGTTTTACCTAATTTCTAGATTTACATTCTGGTCTTTGATATTTTGAGGATCTCCTCTTGTATCCGTTTTGTGAGAGTCTGTATTTAGTGTCGTCCTAGGAGATACTGGGTGGAGGGTCTTATGACCTTTATTTTCGTTTTTATTTGTTTACCCTGGATTAATTTTAATTTTAGAAGACGTGTTGTTTCCTTTGATATTCGTTCCACTTTTCTGTCGGAAGACTTACCCTCTTTTATTATCGTTTACTTCGTTGACTGTTTGTTGATTAGAGTTTTTATATGTTCGTTGAAGACGTCGAGTTAAGGTCCTTTTATTTGCTGAGTTAGTTTTTTACCCGGTTTCTTGATTTATCTGTAAAGAGGTTTGTTCTGTATGTCTACAGATTGTTTGTGTACTTTTCTACGAGTTGTAGTGAAGAATAGTCTCTTTACGTTTAGTTTTGGTATTACTCCATTGTAAAGTTCGGTCAGTCTTACCGACACTAGGTTTTCAGATGTTCGTTATTTACGACCTCTCCCACACCTCTGTTCCCTTGGGAGGATGTGCCAACCACCCTTACGCTTGATCATGTCGGTGATACCTCTTGTCACACCTCTAAGGAATTTTTTGACCTTTATCTTGACGGAATACTGGGTCGTTAGGGTGACGACCCGTATGTGTGACTCCTTTGGTCTTAACTTTCTCTGTGCACATAGGGTTACAAGTAACGTCGTGATAAATATTACCGGTCCTGTACCTTCGTTGGATCTACAGGTAGTTGTCTACTTACCTATTCTTTCGTCACCATGTATATGTGTTACCTCATAATGAGTCGGTAATTTTTCTTATGTAAACTTAGTCAAGATTACTCCACCTACTTTGAACTCGGATAATAAGTCTCACTTCATTCGGTCTTTCATTTTGTGGTTATGTCATACGACGACGACGACGATTCAGTGAAGTCAGAACAGGCTGAGACACGCTGGGGTATCTACCGTCGGGTAGTCCGAGGTGGTAGGGACCCTAAGAGGTCCGTTCTTGTGACCTCACCCAACGGTAAAGGAAGAGGTTACGTACTTTCACTTTACACTTTCACTTCAACGAGTCAACACAGGTTGAGAATCACTGGGGTACCTGACATCGGATGGTCCGAGGAGGCAGGTACCCTAAAAGGTCCGTTCTCATGACCTCACCCCACGGTAACGGAAGAGGTGGTTATGTCATATGATTGCGTATATATACCTTAAATCTTTCTACCATTGTTGGGACATACACTCTGTCGTTTTCTCTGTGTCTACATACCTTGTCAGAAAACCTGAGACACCCTCTCCCTCTCCCACGCTACTAAACCCTCTTACCGTAACTTTGTACATATCATAGTATATTCTTTACTTAGCGGTCAGACTCAAACTACGTCCCACGTCCTACGAACCCCGACCACGTGACCCTACTGGGCCTCCCTACCACACACACCCCCCACCCCCACCTTACCCCCAAGTCCTAACCCTTGTGTACATGTGGGTACCACCTAAGTACAACTACACACCGTTTTGGTTATGTTATAACATTTCATTTTATTATTATTATTATTATTTAGGGTTCTCAAGAGAAAAAAAAGAAAAGTAATTCTTCCTCTTTGTATTCAAAGAAACCTAATAGATTAGTTTAAGGATTCTTATTTTCATAACGTGAACTTTCTAGAAATATTTAGTTGTATTGTTACGGTTTTACATGGGACGCTACGCTTTTAGTATATTTAATACTGAATAAAAATCTTATAGACAGATAAAAAATATAAACCAAAGAACTACAATTATTACTAGTACTTGAAGAAACTTTCTTTTATACGGATACAAAGATCATTATACTTAGTTTATCTGGGGTAAAAGAAATTGGGTGGTTTGGACTCACACGTCACCGGTAGAGAGAAAAAGGACACCGTTAGGAGACTGGAAAATTGTGAATACAGTCCACTTCTAACTAAAATATAGTGGACAGAACTGTAGAACGGAAGTATTATAGTTTATTAGGTACTTCAGACACATATAAAGAATTCACGAAGTCTACAAGTTTGGTAGATGAAGGGAAAAGACACTATATTTTAGTAATTTTTATCTCTCCCTCCAAACCTCTTTCCTTTCCATCCGACCTAATCTTAGGGTGATATGTAACCTTTAAATACTCTTAAAGGTAACCTGTCCACGGAAAACACACGACCCTTCAAAGGTCTATACAAAATTTTTAACTGGTATATGATATTTCATCCTCAAACAAGAGTTCAATACTCCCGTCTTTGACTCCGAGTGTCTCTAATTTTCTAAGTATTTTCAAAAGTCATAATCACCACCGATGTACCCCTATACCCGAAGTGTCCACCAAGTCACCCATTTCTTAGACGCACACCACGTCCTCTGGACCGAAACTAAGGACCCAGTTCTTCTACGGGACGTCCTCCCGTACTGTTGGGTGAGATCATAAGAACGACTCCTTAGAGTACCTGTCTCTTCACACTACCCGATGTCAGGTTTCCCACCGTTTCTCAGTTTGTACTGACTTTGCTGACTCGGAGATGAGATATGAATTCAAACAGACCAAGGTTTAGACGATGACTTCAACCTGTACTCATACTCGTTTAATACCCTCTATCATTTCCTGTCCATTCGGACCGTACGACGTCAAGTATCCCAGAGTTTGTCAACCTGTGCTGAATCGTTGACTTGTTGCTTTTGATTTCAACCAGACTTAATCGTTTCATCCCTAAGTAGTAGTTCGACCAGAATCTTTTCCGTCTCCTTGGTCTCTAGTTTAACGGTTGTAGGAGACCTAGTAGTTTTTTCGTTCTCAAAGTCTTTTTGTAGATAAAGACGAAATAACTGATACGGTTTCGGTAACTGAGACACTTAGTGTTATTTAACACCTTTTAAGACTTCCTCTACCCTTATGGTCTGGTGGACTGGACGGAGAACTCTTCGAATATACGTCCAGTCCTTCGTTGTCAATCTTGACTTGCACCTTGTTGTCTGACCAAGGTTTATCCTTTGCCTCATGCAGTTCCGATATTTAACAGTGGAACGAATAAATCGATACGTCTCATGTAGTACTCTTTCCGACCCGACCTCCTTCGTGTTCGACCTTAGTTCTAAAGACCCTCTTTATAGTTATTGGAGTCTATACGTCTACTGTGGTGGGAATACCGTCTTTCACTTTTCTTAATTTCTCGGAGAACTACTTTCATTTTCTCCTCTCACTTTTTCAATCGAATTTGAGTTGCAAGTCTTTTGCTTCTAGTACAGTAGGTCAGGGTAGTGAAGAACAATTTATCTACCCCTTTGTCACCTTTGTCACCGACTAAGAAAGACCCGAGGTTTTAGTGACGTCTACGACTGACGTCGGTACTTTAATTTTCTGTCAATGAGGAACCTTCCTTTCAATACTGAGTGGATCTGTCGTATAAGTTTTCGTCTCTGTAATGAAACGGTTGTTTACAGACAGATCAGTTTCGATACCAAAAAGGTCATCAGTACATACCTACACTCTCAACCTGATATTTCTTTCGACTCACGGTTTCTTAACTATGAAAACTTGACACCACAACCTCTTCTAAGAACTCACAGGACATCTGAAGTTCCTCTAGGTCGGTAAGGTAGGATTCCCTCTAGCCAGGACCCACAAGTAACGTTCCTGACTACAACTTCAACTTTGAGGTTATGAAACCGGTGGACTACGGTTCTCGACTGAGTAACCTTTTCCGAGACTACGACCCTCCCTAACGTCCGTCCTCCTCTTCCCCTTCTGTCTCCTACTCTACCAACCTACCGTAGTGACTGAGCTACCTGTACCCGAACACACATGAGGCCCTCAACCACTACCTGTCCCTCCGGAACGGACGACACCAAGTACCCAAGTGTTTCTCAGTCTTTACTAACTCGCAGACTTGACCTGACTTGACTCCCCGAGTAGTCATACTAGGTCGAGTACTACAAACAAAACAAAACAGACCAGTCGTACACCTATACGAGAGAGACCAATCGGGAAGAATGAGAGAAAACTTGATACCACAACCTCTCCTGAGAACTCTCAGGAAACCTGACGTTTCTCTAGGTTGGTCAGGTAAGATTTCCTCTATTCGGGACCCACAAGAAACCTTCCTTACTACGATTTCGACTTTGAGGTCATGAAACCGGTGGAGTACGCTTCTCTACTGAGTAACCTTTTCTGACACTACGACCCTCCCTAACCCCCGTTCTCCTCTTCCCCTGCTGTCTCCTACTCTACCGACCTACCGTAGTGACTGAGCTACCTACACTCAGACTCACTTGAGGACCTTAAGCACTACCTGTCCCTCCGGTCCGTACGACACTAAGTACCCCAGAGTTTCTCAACCTGTGCTGACTCGTTGACTTGACTTGACTTGACTTGAGAGAATATAGGACTACGCGTAAGTGTGTGTGTGTGTGTGTGTGTGTGTGTGTTACATATATATTTGTGTGTAAATATATATTGAGTATCTAAATAAAAGATAGGAACCAAAGATCTTTGTAAATATCAAACACTAGAGAGAGCGACCATATTACTTAATAACACGTAAAACCACGTTCTGTTCACCTCGTAAAATCAGATCCGGATTGGTTAATGATTGTTATATACACGAAACCCGTTCTGAAATCGGGTTAAGGTGGTGTGTTCACCTTTATCGGTTGGGATCAAACGTCTCGATAACATTGTTACTTTTGTGTACATTTCACGGACCATAAACCATTTATAATCACGGGAGGTACTAGAGAGGGGTGGGAGTAGTCGTAGAAAACACTTTAGTGAAACTTTTAAGAGGTGACAATCAATCGAGATTATGACTAACAAGACTCTTTTCACAACCAACTCCGATATTATACTTAACGATGTCATTCCTTTATAATTTGAGCCTAAGAAGGACGGAGGTACAGATGACTCCATGTTTCAATCTTCTATGGTTCACGTTTTCTCTTACACTCTTATTGGAAGTATAATTACACGGTATTAAATATTATCTTTATAAGTCATAAAGTAAGTGCTAGGAAAAAGGGAATGGTATGGTTTCTACATTTTTACCCAGTATTATTCCTTTCCACCCTTCTATTCCACTTTTCTATAGGATCCTCAACCGATAGTGACACAAATTACAGAAATGAAGAAAGGGAATGAAGTTGGGTTACCCCTACCACCAAACACACCGGGAAACCTCTCGATCTACATATACAATGACGTCTTCAACCACCTTTCCCGTCGAGACAAAGAAACCCAGACTAAAAGTCCGTCTTATAGATCATCTGTTCAGACTGTCTGACGAAACCACTATCTTCATCTTCTCCCAACGAGTCTAGAGAAATTAGACACAAGGAGCTAGAGTAGACCTCTTCCATGTACTTACTAAGACTACCTCATCTGACTCGGTGTGTCTCCTTGAATCTCGTCTACGACGGTCACGAAGTATATACAGTGAGTCCGGGAAGGTAAAGTCACACGAGGATCATTGAGGTCAGGATTTCTGAAAGGATCTTGACCTCTCCCGGTGAGACGGACCCCATCTGGTCTTCACAGTCCCTTAATTAAGGAGGAACCTCGTCAGAATCTTGTTCAAACTTAACTTCACACTCGTGTTTCACATAAACATATGGATGATTATGGTGTCAAGAGAACGAAGATTCGACCCTATAAGGACTCCGTGCACAAACTGTGAGAGACGGAACAAGGGACACCTGTATTTACATTAAGATTACCGTCGACCAAAATACAACACGAGAAGTGACCATCAAAGGAGGAGGAAGTAATGGGACGAGGATAAAGAGAAGTTCAGGGGTTTTGAGAAACGTAAGTTTAGGAGTGGATTCCCAGATGAAAACCTCCTTAAGTTTGATTCTGTTACTCGTGATTTCTTCCAGTTTCCTTATTGTGGGAATACTTTCCTAAGACCTTGAGTGGTTGGTTCAGTGTTTTCCCCTGGACAATGACCACCACTATCTCTCCACTACTATTAGGAACCGTCCGACTCGTAGTGTTAATATTCATAAGAGTAGATACCACTTAACCTTACATCAAATTCGAATATGTCATAGAGTCGTAAAAAAGCTATATTACCGTTACCATTAATACTCCTGACACTTTAACCAATAACAATTAAAAATTCCCCTTTCTTTACTGTTCAAGTTAAGTTGTTGGTGGTTAAATAAGAGTCATACTTAGAGTCTTCTGAAGTCTATGTCGTAAACTTCTCTGGTATAAAGGATATCGGTCTCCCGTCCAGATTGATTTTTAACCTACGTCTGGACTCACCTTTTCCATATTAACATTTCTGTTAAGAGTCGGTACGGTTCAGAGAATACGATTTTAACCCCGGAACTATTCTTTCCTGACACCGAGACTGTAGACTCTACCCCTATAAACACCGTCTATTTGAACTTTTGTAACTTAAACATCTAAGAGAACTTGTGGATCCGGATATCTTTACCAAGTGAGGAGTAACAAAATCCTAATATCTAAAAGAGTAACGTCTGTTTAGTATTCTCTACAATATTCTGCAGAGAATTACTCTACTATGAATGGAAGAAGTTTCAAATGGAGATAGGGTGAATATCTAAGATCCTATTGTTGATCCTATCTTTGAGTCGAACTTGAGAACCTTTTTATTAAAGGGACGAGGTCCTTTTTTCCTTAATAGAGTTTTCTCGATATTCTGAACCCTTTATTGTCTAAGTCCTTTTGTATGAACTTTCACCTGAAACTCCCAAGGTGAGTCGTCCCTCCTGATATTCTGACTTTTGTTTCCTGAAGTTTTACTCCCCTAAGGGATGAGAAGTCCCTGTAGTCAAAATTACATGACCCTTCCTGAGAACATCAGGTACAATTTTACGACGACCGGATCAATAAACTTCGAACCTTTTACTACCGGACGTAGTTTACTTTACGTTAACGACATATTTATGAGTCGAGAAAACGAGAAGTCTACCCTCTAAAGAACCTAGTCACAGCTTGTGAGAAAGGATTCAAAAGAGAATCGTAATTCGTCGTTTTGGGACTGATCTAAAGACCCGACCCCTCCCCACTTCTTTACAGTGACTACTGTTAACTCGATTCCCGACTTACAGTCGTACAGTCCCTCCTCCAAGAGGCAGAACTCAGTTGAACCTCTGGATAGTCCTGAGTTCTGACATTTCCATAGAACCCTCTCTTAGTTAGTCCCATTTTAAAAGGATAGGACAATGGTAAAAAGGAGGGGAAACGAAACTGAAGTCTCTATTTTCTTTGATAAATCGTCAGATCCCTATCCTCCCTCCTTTTTTCTCCTCTTTATGTTCGGTTTATATGCCTTTAGTTCAGTTTATGATTCAAATACCGAGATCCGAAAGCAAAATTTTATTCATGGACTTGACCCTTGAAGGTGTACATTCTTGACCCAAAATGTCAAGACTTTTCTGTCTCCTTGGTTCTAGTTTAACGGTTGTAAACAACCTAGTTTCTCTTTTGTTCTCTTAAGGTCTTTTTGTCGACGAAGTAACTGATGTGATTTCGGAAGCTGACACACATTGTACTGTTTGACACCTGTTAAAAACTTCTCTACCCTTATGATCTAGTGGAATAGAAAGAGGACTCTTTGGACTAAGTCCAGTTCTTTGTGGTCGATCTTGGTCTGTACCTTGTTGACTGACTAAGGTTTAACTCTTTTCTTATACAGTTCCAACATATAACAGTAGGATGAATAAATTGAATATATGTCTCATGTAGTATGTTTTACGGTTCGACGTACTCAGTGTTTGACCTTAGTTCTAAAGATCCTCTTTATCGTTGTTGAAGTCTGTCCGTTCACTATAGTAAAGTGAGATTACCGTCTTTCACTTCTGTTCGATTTATCGAAGAATTCCTCTCACTTTCTCTTCTCATTTTTTCGACCGAATTTAGAGTCGAACTTTTGTTTGTTTGTTTGTTTCTAGTACCGTAAACCAGGGTAGTGAAGTCCGTTTAACTACCCCTTTTTCACCTTTGCACTTTCAAAATAAAAGAACCTAAGGTTTTAGTGACACCTTTCACTGCCGTCGGTACTTTAATTGTCTGTGAACGAGGAACCTTCTTTTCGCTACTGTTTGGATCTGTCGTATAATTTTTCGTCTGTGTAATGAAACGGTTGTTTCCAGGAATATCAGTTTCGATACCAAAAAGGTCACCAGTACATACCTACACTCTCAACCTGGTAGTTCTTCCAACTCGTGACTTCTTAACTACGAAAACTTAACACCACGACTTCGTCTGAAAACTCTCAGGGAACTTGTCTTTTCATTAGGTTGGTCAGTTAGGATTTCCTTTAGTTGGGATCTATAAGGAACCTTCCCGACTACGACTTCGACTTCGACTTCGAGGTTATGAAACCAGTGGACTATGTTTCTCGACTGGGTAACCTTTTCTGGGACTACGATCCTTTCCAACGCTCGTTCTCCTCTTCCGACTGTCTCCTACTCTACCGATCTATCGTGGTGACTGAGTTACCTGTACTTAATCTCGTTTGAGACCCTCTATTACTTCCTGTCCCTCTAGACCGTACGACATCAGGTACCCCAGTGTCTCGACCTGTGTTGAATCATTGACTTGTTGTCGTCGTTGTTCAAAAAGTAAAATTTTATTTAGGTTCGACACTCCTTTGTCTTTTATATGTTAATTAGTCAAAAATTTAAAAATATAGAATCTGATCTATCAGATTAATGACTTAACTGTAATACAAGACTAAATTTTAAATATAGAATTTTTTATTTTTATTTTGGAACTGTCTTATTTTTATTTATTTATTTTCCTACATCCTCACAGAAAATTGATTTTCACTAGGTTTTGCAGGACTAAAAAGTAAGTGACCGTATTTTCTATAAAGACCTCTTATAGATTCAGGGTTACTTTGTTTATTTGTATGTTTGTATGAGTAAACTAATCACACGGAGAAGTTGTACGAAGAAGACGATGAAGTAATAACGAAAACAGACGAGGGTTATAGAAGACAATATCATTATTTTTGTATCGACTGTCGTTGACTACATCTCCTTTTAATTGAATCTCATGTCCTTCTTTAAATTCGACAGAGTATATAAGAAAAGATCAGTCAGTATGAAGTCCCAACCATTGAGAGTCCGAGGAAATTTCGGTATAAGTGTAACGAAGGAAACAAAAGAAAAGTTCGTATTTTACTATATATTTGTTACTTTTTTTCATATTCTCTACTTTCAAACTTTTGGTACCTCGGTAAACCGAAAGAAAGAACTAAACGTTCTGTTTATGTTATTAGAAACGAAGTATTACTTCTTTCTTTGACCTCCTCAACTCTACCGGTGGGTGTTACACCTTATTCAGTAAATCATAGTGTACAAGGCGACCTAAGAAGGTCTCGTAACTTGTAGTACGCGGGTGGTTGTCTAGACACTGGGCTCGGTTCACAAAGAGAGAATGACACTCGAAAAACACAATGTCTTTTGTTTTATGTTTCGATATGAGTTTAGGACGTTCTAATGAAGGGGAAAGAAACGTACTTGGAAGTAAATGGTACTTTCCATTGTTAAAACAATCGTGATAAATAAGGGAAGGTTTGTGAGAACTAACTAGGAACCCTGGATTACAAAAATTTTCAACAACGTCTAACTAAATGATCTCTTAAGGAGTGAGATGTAGTCTAGGAGAAAACCGGTTTAAGTTATTAAGTCTCTTTTGTCATTAACCTTACCAGGATTTTATACCCATCCCAAGTTCTACGAGTGGAGAAAGAAACTTAATAACAGAGACATTGACGTGTCTCTCTCCAATATACATATCCGGTCTCCAAGAGTTGGTGTCATTAAAGTGTGGGAGTGGAGGTACTGTAAATCATTACATATTTCTATTTAAACTAATAGTGTTGACCCCTCCCCATGACTCTCATAGATCACCTTGCTCTTGACCTTACGACGATTTGTATACACAATCGGAGGATAACAGCACATTGTGTCGTCGAGATTCGTCGTGAGTACATAACAGAGTCTCGAGGTATCCAGTCTTTAGAACCTCTTAACCATCCCCACTAGTTCGTCCAAGAGATAAATCTCAGAGTGTCCCGACTTTAGTTTCACAACCGGTTCTACCCGAGAATATACCTTAGAAACACCTTCTTATGAAAACATTCTAGTAAGTCCAACAACCGTCTTAAGTCGAGGAACGACAACATTCTGACTACAGGAGTAAAGGGACGACCGACAGTCTGTAACAATCTCGGATTATCCGTAGGCATAATCAATCGAATACAGGGGACGGTAGGTATTATTTACGGTATTATCGTACAACAACACTTAAACACGAAACTTAAACAAAAGGAGAAGACAATGGTCGATCTCTTTTGAGAAAAAATTTTCACAAATGAATTGGTCTAGTCCGGATACACTTATTAGAAATATAAAATTCCAGTTGAAATACCCTTAATTAATTAGAGGTTTTTTAGTGAAGTATCATAAATCTAAGTAAAAACTAACTTGTTACTCCCCCCGTATCGGTTCCCCCTGGTAGGAATCTTAAGACGAATGGGGTACGGATTCTGTTGTTTCTTAATAGACCGAGATTTACGATTATAACGGTTCTAGTTCTTTGAGACCAAATCCGTATAGAAGAACACGTACCACCTTTATAAAACAAATAGGAAGAACACTTTCTGTCTAAGTGTCGGATATCGTGAACTTTCTTCGTATACGGTCACCCAAAGACTAGTACTAGGTTTTGAGAGTAAAACAGTCTCGACAACTAGTGTTTCTAGAATTCCCAACGAACTATAGACGACCAGGATTAGGTAGTTGGAGAATCGAAGTGTAGGTAGTCATATGAATCAAATGTAAGATAAAAAACTGTACGTACCATAAAGTAAATTTTAACAATCTTTTTTCTCCTCTTAATTTGTAAGAAATAGAAGCCGGTTTACTGTTTTTGCACCTGTATACACATTAATCTTATGTCCAAGGATTAATGTCCCCGAAAAAAAAAAAAAACCAGTGACTACATGACTTGTGGATCGTGTTAGACTCCGTGTACAATCCGTGTCTCACTTATAGGTAACCTACTTACTTAAAGGGTCAGTTCCTATTACATTGTTATCCTTAGAACTGAAAGACATGTTTATTGAGTCTAAATTTACCAAGACTCTGAACTTACCTCTTACGAGATAATACTGTATATTTTCCTACTTCGTATATGAATGTGTCGAACTCTAGTCTTTACGGGACTACCCATATATTTCTATACATCTGAGCGTTGGAAAGAATTTCAATCTCTTCGGTGGACGAAATTTAAGGATGAGATCCTTCTTTAGAGGACATACTGTGGGGACTACTCGGATCAAAGACAAACTCAGGATCTGACGCAGTACCCAAAAGGGGTTACCGAGTCACCCATTTGTTAGGTGGACGTTAACTCCTCTGTGTTCTCTAAGTACAAGTCAGGGGCCCACCCCTTCTAGGGGACCTCCTCCTTTACCGTTGGATAAGGTTATAAGAACTGATTTTTTAAGGAACTTGTCTCCTCGGAGTGTTCGATAAGTAAAATACCTCAGTGTCAGTCTGTCCTGACCTCTGCGTACTTGTCTACCACAGTGACCTTGACCTGTGAAACCTTATCTTTAGAAGTTTCTCGAAAAAGGGGGCTTATGAGGGATTTTCTTAAAACCCCTTCGTATCTGGGGAAACGTGTAAAATTAAACTGTAACTTTTGAAAATTTAATATTCAATTGTCAATGTTTCTTACATTAAAGACCATATAGGGTATAGTACATTCATAAAATTTATATAAAACAATTTTGTAGGTCTAACTATCAAAATCAAGTAAGTTAAACACTTATACAGAAGGTATTATAGACAGTATGTTTACGTCAAGTTTAACAGATAAGTTTATCTGCTTAGTCCGAATGAAAGACATTCTTTTTATTAGGTTTAAGTAAAAAGTTAAATTTATTTGATCTGATAAACATAGGGACACTGTTGGTAAAGTAAAGATTTAAGATTAAGATTCTATTTAGTTATATATCTATCTATATCTTGGAATTTTACTCGGACAGTGGACCTACTTTATTCCGTGACAGGATAGTTATAAAGAATGTCTACTTGGAAGACGAAACGACAGTAAAGAAGTCCTCAATATGTAGGAGTTTCATAAGGAAACAACCAAAGGGTCTCCTAACATGTGGGACTCTTTACGCACTGTCATTCCGACTCCTTGTCCAAACTTGTATCCAAAAAGGAATTGTGTTATTTCATCCTCTTTATGTTTCTTTCCACTGTATCCTATTCAAAATTAGAGTCTATCTATGTAAAACCCTTTTTAATGTGTATCTCCAACTCCTAAACCCTTTACTAAGAAGATTTTGATATATAAGGGTATCTGGGGATCTTTTTAGAATTACATGAAGGTCCCTGTATTCGGGGAGTCAAACTTCTGACGACCAAATGTACTATTAGACAATTTATCAATCTTTTTTTAGAAAATTTAATACTTTATCTTTATCACTTGACTTTATATGAAGAATGGCATATAGAACCTGAAGGGACCAACGAGTCTGTCATTTCACAGACGATTGTTACACCCTCTGGGCCCAAGTTAAGGACCCAGTCTTTCTAGAGGACCTCTTCCTTTACCGTTGGGTGAGGTCATAAGAGCGGACCTTTTAGAGTACCTGCCTCCTTGGACCATCCGATGTCAGGTACTGCAACGTTTCTCAGTCTGTGTCGACTCGTCGAAGTGAAACTGGCATATAGATAAGAAGATACAAAGTCAAGAGAAACTCATGGATCTCGTCCTGTTTAAGTAGAAGGTAACTACTACGAGATTTGTAAACTTCTAACTAAGATACTACATAAGAATTACAGAGGGGTAGAGATCCTAAGTATCAGGGTCAAAGAACTTAACAAGTAACAGATAGGAAGTAAAGTAAGGGAAGTGGGAATATAAATAGGAGGGTAATTTTATGAGTTTGATTATTTTTAAAAAGGAGTTAAAAATACAGGTTTTGTCATATGACGAAGATGATATTCCCAATTTCATAATTAGAAACACTATTTAAATGTTACACTTCTCGATGGTAAATAACTTACGAATCATATACGAATCACGAGTTTTATTTGTGACGTTACTTCTACGATAAGAGTAAAATGTCTACTCTTCTTACTTAGTCCCCCTTTTTTTGTATCTATTGGACTTATTTCAGTTTTCCAAGTAAGTCTTGGAACAAATAATTAGTCAACGACTGACCCGGTCATCAACTAAATTATCGTTATACCGTTGTGCACCTTGTATAAAGACATCCATACGTCCCTGGGGTTCATCAACTCTATGCACTAATTCGTTTTACAATCCTAATGGATCTGTTTGAGACTTTTTCAGGAACATTTAGATTCTACTAGACCTTTCATGACACCTATTGGACGAATCCACTGGATCACTTCATGGTCCCAAAGGTTTGCTGAGACAAGTCATGTTCCCTAACGAACCTCGTAGAACACCTGACCACGACCCCTTTCCCCCTCCGGGGTCACTTCCCTGAAGGGTAGAGGACAGGTGACGAAGTTGGTTTGTCGAGATGAGAAGAGGTCAAAATGAACGAATGGGAGGAGGTTATTCTTCATCTATCTCTATTTTGACACTATCCCAATTTTTATCTCTATACACATACACTCACACTCACATTCTCCCTTTCTCTCTCTTTGGTGATCAGTGCTTTTCTTACGATTAAAACGTCGGTCGAACAAATCCAAACTAGAATCATAATATACATGATAATCCGTTGAACCTATACCAAAAATCGATGAAACTCGAAATTAAGGGAGTGGACTGTATACCGTCCATGAGTTTCTAGAAACAACTCGTTTATTCACTTACTTATTTATTTATTTAAATATAAAACCGTTTTTATTTGAACGTCCCAATACAACTCCGAAATAATATCTCAGAAATCGTACGAACCATATATCGTCCGTAAAACGTTTATTATTATTATTATTATCGGTGAATAATAACAATCACCATCACATTAATAATAACTAAGTAACGAAAACCCCCCAACTACACGGTCCACGAGTACATCGTGACAAGAGATTCGATCTCTAAGGAAAATTTTGAACTCTTTTTTATAATATACAACGACTTACAACCCTTACGTGGACTCAGGTTTCACCGAAAGGGTAGTATTGTCCTCTAGTACCCTCAGAGTCTCCGAAGAACCAAGAGGTGAGAACGTTCACAATAGACTTTTCAAACCAGTATTTTTGTGACCGTCGTATAATAGACCTTCTTCAGAACGGTAACACGGTCCACACGGTTTTAGTATGTCTCTGAGTTGTCCTAGTCAAGAACGTCGGGTTGTCCATACGTACAAAAGACAGTCACCATAAGAACCCCGAACTTAGTATGAGGGGTCACCATGGGTGAAGATAGATAACTCGCGAAAGTAAAAGATCCAATCTTGTTTAATATTTGGACGTCTGAGAAGAACTCCCTCCTTCCTCTTTTTTCCACTGCCCTTTTAACTACAGAAATTAGATGGATTTAGTAAAGGTCAATTTATGGTAACAGAACACCTAGTGTAAGTAGACGACGTCTGACATTTAAGAGGTTCCGTTCTGGAACAGAAAAGTTTCTAACACCTTTTACCACGTCTGTGAAAATCGTGAACACAATATTGTCTACCAATAGTAAATATTGTTTTCTTATTCTTGTTACCGTCGGATTAGTGTATAGGATCTTCAAACCATACCTTCTCTTTAGGGTAATATATATATATATATATATATATATATATATATATCATTAGGGTAATGTTACATAACATTTTTCATACATACAAAACGTGATCCTTTTAGACTGTTGAATAAAAAAAAAGTTAAAATCTTTTGTCTGGTCATTCTCAATTAAGATTGATACATTTTTAAGAAACGAAATGTTCTGTGAAAAATATTTCTCAGAGAATTTTATCGGTCTAGAGAAAAACCTCATAAGTTTTAGCTTAAACGAAATTTTTTACGACTAATCTAAGTTGAAAAGTCCTTTTTCCTTTCACATGTGTTTACCCTCTAACGTACAATTCTCAATTACCACTTCAGAGTGAATCACTAGTATCACTTTTGTTCCGGGTAGGAAGATCTTGAACTCCGGTAGTTTCAGGGATATCGATTTACACCGTCCACCGAAAATGTTCCGTAATCCATAGAAGTGAGGTCCTTTCTTTGGATTTGGTCGTGACCCCAGTAACTGGTAGTAATTGAGACACTGAGAACTCCGGTTTCCGTAGTTAGGTACGAGAGTTCTTCGGTACGCAATAAGTTGTACATTACGGAATAATCGAAGTCATCTCTATACAAAAAAAAAAAATTGTCTTTGTTAATACCTTTTTACAACTACTGAAAATAAGTTTACTTACCTTCTTAAACCCCCTCTTTTATACATAAAAAGAGCATATACACAGTACCCGTTCCTCTCTCTTTCCTTTTCAATCTCATCCTGATCTATCCTTGTGTCCAAGTCTTCTTCCCTGGGGGTCTAATGTCTTTTGACAAATGGTGTGTGTACTTTGATAGAAAGAATGTTTCGGGAGACGAACGTTTATGTTCCACGAATGGTCAATAACGAAAAGAAGGAGTTAAGACTCCGTGTCGTCCTTTTTCGTCGTCACTTATGACGTCGTGAGTTAAATCGTTGTCTCTTAACATGTCCGTGACATAACCTGAGTTTATACCCTTTTGTTGTTTTGACATTCCCTTCTTCCTTTACGTGTGAATTTATTCTGTGGGCTTACGGAAGTTTCTGTCTATATAATAGAAACTTTGACGACAAAAGATATCATTTTTTATGTTCTTATAAAACGAAACTTCAATCGATGACATCAATTTACTCGATAAGTATAAAAGGGTTCCCAAGGTTTGGTTATCAAGTAATTAGAGACGGGTCTAAATCCGTCTGAGAAAGTCCTTCAGGATAGGTAACACGACTTTCTGATGACAATTGTGATGTCTTTCCGTTCCCCCGTGGAAACGTTCATAATCCCGGTTATTTACCCCATGAGACATTCTTCGTGTTACGAACCTTAAAAGTATCCCAAAGTAAAGACGTGAAAGACTTACTAAAAGTAGAGGGACGGAATATTCGAAATACGCACGACACACACGAGTACTCGCAGATCTAACAGTCCTTTGTTCCTCATAAATTACGTGACTCACAATAAAACCCGGACCTCAACTCACACACTCCCTTCTCTCCTCCTAGGACTCAACCCATCTCCCTTTCTATCCACCCTCTAAGACTGGAATATCCTCTCCTTTTACCAAGTAAACCTAACAAACTACAATTTATTTACAAGTGCAAACATAAAGTCCAAGACGGTGTAGCACAAGTTTTTACGGGGAGAGTGGCTGCGTCAAAGACAAGTCTCGGTCCGGTCGTGTCTGTCCTAACCTCTTTCCCTGCTAGGAGCAGTCGTCTCTCTCCTTTAGATAACACACGGGACTCCCCTCTCCCTAGAGATCTCACATTTTTACACACGAACCCTGGTGCACCCGTTCTCCACTCCCACTTCTTAGCCCGTCGGTCTCTTGCTTCGAAGTTGGGAAGGGTTCGTCTCGCGACGTCTTCCACCCAACGAGTGTCCCACCTCGACCCCCAATGAGGGGTCGCGGACCCGTCCCTTTGTCGTCCCTTGACCCTTGGACTCACCGTCTCGGACCGAGACGGTCCTGCTCCACAACCCCATACTCCCACCCCACCCCCGGACTCCCCACCGAACCTCGGGACCGCCACCGACGGACTGCAGTGGCCGGAGAGACCGTTATCCGACGCTCGACTCGAGGGGTTTCGCCGTCGCCGCCGCCGTCGCGCCGAGCCAAAGACCGGAGAAGTGAGGCGCGGAAGACGTCGGCGATGACGTCGGCGCGCCGCCCCGAGGGAGGAACGTCGGTCGACCGCCGGGGTCCATTCCCTGCGCCCCGCTGACTTGGAGCCCCGCCGGCCCACCGGTCCGCGCTCACCCATCCTGTCGGGACCGCCGGACGCGTCCGTGGAGACCGGCGCCGAAGCCGGGGGCGGGGACGGGGCCGGGCCCGAACGCGCGGCGGAGAGACGAGGCGTCACGTTGTCAAACGTCGCCGGAGAACTCTAGCCGTTCCCCCGAGACGACTCGCGATTCCCAGAAGGACCGAGACCAGGACCCCTTCTCGAAGTCCCGGGAGTCCGACTCAGACCTTTCCGGGCTCTCTTCCAGGCAAGGGGTTTGAAACGTCCGCCCTTGGGAGGGGGAAAGTAAAGGTCGTGGTAATCTTCGTCCTATGACAGTTCACCCCCACCTCTGTGTCTCTCTTCCCCTTTTTTCCCCCGCAAACGTCCCTACACGAAATCGATTCTTTCCACGAAGTCGGACAAAAAAAAAACACACACAAAAAAAAAAAAAACTAACCCCCCACCCCTCCATGGTTCCTCCTTTCGACCTCGTTCCCACCTCGCGTCGGGACGCACAGTCGGCACCGGCGCCTGTCCCCACCTCACCCTACACCGAGGTCCCAATGGGGGTACCCTTACCATGGATCCCGTAGACTGTAGCAAGTCCCTCCCAGACCTCCCGCCCCCTGTCTTCCCTCCTAACGCAAGGGCCTCTGCCGAGCCGCCGGGTCCCACCCACGACCCTTCCCATTCTAGGTCCTCTTCTGTAGGTAACTCTCCCGCGTCTTTTCTCCGCTCGGCCGCGAGACTCTTCGCTCCTGGCGCAAAGCTTCACCGACACAGACAACGTTAATCTTTCAACACCTCCCGCGTCCCTCAGACGAAATAGACGACTCATTAGCCGTAGAGGCGCCACAGCCGCGTCTGGGAGAAGAGGCGTTTCACCGCTCTCGCGCCTTGACCTCCGAAACCACGCGCCGGTCCCCGCCCGCCCGCCTGACTCCAGACACCAGACACTTCTGGCCGTCGCGGGT
Source organism: Capra ibex (assembly GCA_006410555.1). Classification (NCBI taxonomy): domain Eukaryota; kingdom Metazoa; phylum Chordata; class Mammalia; order Artiodactyla; family Bovidae; genus Capra; species Capra ibex. The sequence goes on along the minus strand of SJYO01033645.1, from coordinate 46,566,451 downwards.
CGACTCCGTCACGAGAGTCTCCCGGCGAAACGTCACCGCGACTAGTAAGCCCAAGAGACACGAGGGGCCCTTCCGCGGCCCTAGGATTGGTTCGGACAAGAGAAACGTCGGACCACGGAACCGTTTCCTTTTCCCGCGCGCCTGTGCGCAAGCTCCGCCCCGGCCTCTCCTAGAGGACCCGTGGCGAGCGAGGGACCGGCCAAACGAACGGGTGTCAACGAGGGAATCAGGAAGCGAGCGCACGCGTAGGGGAGGGTGTCGTCCCTCATCAAAACCCACGACGCCCGAGGCAGGAAAAGAACCGACCACCCTTGGCACACGAGTTTTCTCCTTCAGAACACCCGGGTCGGGGAGGGTCGGGTCGCGGCTACTCACGGTCCCGCGGGTTCCTCGACTCCGACCGCGACGGCGGCACAGAGGAGTTGGCCTGGAAGCGAAGGGGGTTGCGGTCGCCGTCGCCGTTGCGCTCGCGGGCACCGGGTCCGCGTCCGCCGCCATCGCCGCCGTGGACGTAGTGCGTCCACCCTGTCGTCGAAAAGGTCAGGAAGAGGAGGTGCGACCACGACTAACAGGACCAGTGGGAGTAGAAGACGGAGTAGCACGACAGGGAGAGGTGAAAGGTATAGGTGTTCGCATCCTACTTCTTCTCCTTCTACGTCTCCCGAGTCCTCCTTATACTCGCCCTAGTGACGCCACCGTTGGCGCCGCCCTCCCCCGACGGGGTTGGGCTCCCTCCGGTCCGAAGCTGGGTTCCTTTTCTTCGGGCCGACCTCTCCGTCCGGGCCCTGAGACAGAAGACGCGGGGTAGGTCGCGAAGAAGAAGCAGAAGAGGGGGACCGGAGGGTACGGTCCGAGGGACACGAGGCGGAGGTGGCGGCCGGGGGTCAGGCGTTCCTCGTGTGTGTCGGAGGAGGACAAACCTGGGTCAACCGCTCCCGGAAAACGTTCGCCACCATGATAGGACTAACAGATCGGGGAGAGGAGAAGGGAAGGAGGAAAGGTCGTAAAAACGGCAGGAACGAAAAAAAAAAAAAAGAAAAAGAGGGAAGGCCAGAAAGAGAAGGTGAAAGGACACCGGAGGGAAAGGAAAAGGGAAAAAGGAATAGACAGGAGGGGGAGGAGACAAAGAGGAGGCGGCTCCGTGACACGCCATAAACATTTATAACCCGCTCCCTTCAGAGCCTTCTTCTTTATTGCGACTATTATGAAATAATAATTATAAATATCATTAATAATATTATAATTAATGTGCTAGGTTCGCGTACTGTTTAGTGTATTAAAGAGTAACAGTTACTTTCTGCGTAGAAGGGAAAGGTGGGACGCGGGGGGTGTTATGCCTCCTCTTTGGCGTGTTCGATGGTTTATACATTTTCCGTAACTGGGGACCTTGTTTCCCTCACCTCCCCGGACCACACAACATGTATCGACAGTTCAATTCCAAGTAATGGAAAGAAGAGGAATTGGGGGTTTCGAAAGTGAAAAGGAAGTCGAAGGGAGGGAAGGGGTAAGGATGAAAGTCGACCCGAGTCCGTTATCATGTGATATTTCTTTTGCATTTGAATTCGTGGTCCTGATGTTCTCCGGTGTCTCTGAACAGGATCTTTTTGCAAATACTGTCCCTGGCGAGAGGTCGGTCGGGAGAAGAATGGAAGTCAAAGAGAAAAGATCCTGGTCCGTAAAATTAAATGAAAATCTTTACGGGGAACGACCAGCTCGTATTCAAGTAACTTTTAGAAAATTTACTCAAATTTTCTGTCTTAGAACAGGAAATAGGAACGGGGTGGGGGTGGACACGTGGAAACTGAACACCGTAAAGTCCTAAGTGCCTCCTAGGCCCTCGACAGGTCGATCTAGACCACGACTTTAACAGAGTCTTGACTAATGTAAGAAACTAACACGTCCACGTTTTCCCCGATAAAACCTTTCACTTATACGATCGAAAAACAACCAAAGAAAAGAGAAAAAGATGCCAGCCCAAATATACATGAAAACCAAAAGAAGAATAATTTGTAACGTATGTAATGGGAAAAAAAAAAGAACATTTTTTATTTAATCCGTTACACGTCATGACTTTCACGTCACAAATTGGTTGGTCTTACAAAGACAAATTAAAAATCTTGTGCACGAGGAAACAATATATAAATAATATAACCATGGTTTATGTTTTCGTTTGATATTAAGACATGATACAAGAGGTTTGACATATAAGAACAAGAATTAATCGACAACTATATTACCAATGGTGACCTACTCCTAAAGTCACCACGTCCGGACCGAAGACGACAAAGGTCTTCACAAGAAAACATGGAATGAGACATCATCTGACAATATTTTTCTACTATGAATACAAAAGAATAAAGAAAACGTTTACTGTCTCTGTTGGTGTTGTCTTTTGTTTGTTTATTACCTACACGTCCTTACGGTAGATAATTTTGTACCAATTATAAATTTGTCACGGACATCAGGAGGGACGTACGTCAATGGTGGACCTCCGTCACCACACACACACACGAACGAACATGACATACACAACCCCTACTCTGACCCACCCCCCCTACAACCCGTTAAACCTACTGTCCTGTACGTTTAAAATTCTCTTCAATTAGGTCATTGACGAACATCTTATTTTTACAGACGTTGAACAAATCAATCTTTAGACAAGGATATAGACCCCACGTCAATTTCTCACAGAGAGATAAAGAAAGAGTCAGACCGAATGGATTGAAGTAACTTACATACTTTTTTCTGATTCCTTTTCCTTTCACTCTCTGTTTTAAGTTATAAAAAGAAAGAGAGGATTACGGTCTGTTCCGGTAGACACAATGTTTACCTTCGGTGGATACCAATAAATGGTGAAACAGAGGGAACCCGACTACTAACTTCCCAGGTCTTCGTATAATATCGAATTGACATACGTCTCCGTAGGAAAGAACCCTTGTTTAAACCTTTTACATACTTACTCTTACAAGATGTTTTTCGAGTTGATTTTCCCTGGAATGATTGGACGTCCTACATTCCGTTGTCACGGGGATTCACGTAGGGAGAGGGTTTATTGATCATCAAGATAATAGAGACAGAACCAAGGTCCACATACACGAGAATCTCCTTTGTAATGGAGACTCTAAAATCCGACAGATAATTTAACGGGTTTGAGTTAAATGTAGAAAAGATTTAACTAAATTATTCGATTTAAAATTAGTGGCTAATCTATGGGTGAGTTCTGGAAAGGACTTCGTGTCTCCTAGTAGTAAATTCGTACAGCACAACATTATGATCCTTCTGATCCACATTAGAAACCTATGTTATATAATTTGTTACATGGTCTAAGAGAGGTCACGGAATCAGTGAAGGATCATTATCTATTTTCTCTCGTAATTGAGGGAGTCAGGTGAACCCTTAGGAAATCATATAGTCTCGAGATGTAACATGTAATCTTACTGATTCCGTGACACTTCTTCTTTCAGGTAATTAAAAACATCGAGTGGGAGTAGATCGATATCGATAAATTATGGGATAATGTCTTACTGAAAACCCGAACTTTAAACTTATCTTGACCCCTAAGTCTTCCCTCGAAGGAGTAAAGGTCACTCGAGGCGATTTACGTACCTATAATGAAAGAGGGGGAGTAAACCACGTGAAAAATGTCACTTATTAAAGGGTAAAATAATTTCGTTATTCTACAAGACAACACTCGTCACGACCTACTACTAAGGTAAAGGAACCACGACTTCGATGAGTATGTAAAAACGGAATACTTAGTATCACGTAAGTTCCGTACGTTATTATTAGGGCAAAGTTCCTCGTTGGACATGTGAGATCCCCCATTAATACTTTAACAGAACATATTATAAAGGGGTTCCTTATCTCCCTTGTCCTCTTTATTTTTGTAATATATATAACAGAATTTTTCTAGAACTATGGAGATTTGTATCGGTGTGTAGGTATTATACGAGATTAACACGTGGAAAATTATACATGTGGAAAGAGGTAATTAACTGATACCAAATTATAAAAATTATCATGAGATACATATCTACTACACCAAACACTCAGTTTAAAGTACGACTCAATTATAAGAGTCTTGAGGTATTCGAAGACCACCACAGTGAACTCCAAAAAATACTCTATCTCTTAATGTACTTTAAAATCATTACGGTCAAGGGTGTGGTTTAATAACGTTATTCGTGTATAGGTTCGTTAAACGTGTCTGGGACAAATTTCCTAACGAAGAATATCTCGAGTCAACTGTCAGAGTCCTCAAGCCCTACGATGGTTGTCCCGTAAAACCCAAATTAAAATATACTTTGTTTTCCTTTAGACCTTTATCTGTTTAAATAAAATTCCTAAAATAAGTGACTACAGGGCAGTTTGATTAACGAAGTTTAGGAATATCGATGTCGAGTTGAATACGTGAACGAAAAGTCATAAGTATTCCACCGTACGAACTAAGAATAACAAAAATTTCTATTCTTTTAACCTCTCTCTTATGGTAATACAGTTGACATATCCTGAGACTTAGAATTTCTACATCTACCTATATTAGAAGAAATCTTAAATATATGTGGGTATCTATACATAAATATATACGTATGTAAAACATGTTTAAATGTTACCTGAAAAACATAAGAGAAAAGACAGTAATGTTCTTACTCTACCTTTGGTTTATCAACAAGGTAGGAGAATAGGTCTCTCCTATGACTCTTCAACCCATATACGTACGTGAATAAAGAGACCTCACTTTAGACTTACTGAAAGAGAAATAAATTACTTTCCCCTCTCAGGACAAACTGAACCCCCTGAACCATTAATCTATTCGAAGGAAAGGAACAATCACTGAGTTTACATCGTTACTATGACTTAAATACTGGTATAGATACACCAGACTTATAGATCTACCTTTTGTTTTCGTAGATCTTCTCTAAATCCCGGTAGATCTGGTGTTTGGACCTAACACCGAGTTAAAAATTAAAAGTCGGATATACACCACACCTCTATGTTAAATATAGACGTATCGATTTCCATTTTACTTTTATACTGGTAATAGACAAATCAAACTATTCATCATAAACCCTTTATACCTATTTCATCGAAATTTTATGAAACCGTAGACTGAAAAAGGTGACAAAGATAGATATAGCTAAATTAATTAATCTATTACCAATTTTAAGGTAAAAGGTAACACGTCCGTACGAAATTTACGAAAAGACACCCACTGTCAACTCGTTAACGATCGACTATAATACACCCTCAACATCCAATTTAATCTTGGTCTTCGAATTAGACCAGTCCGAGGAGTCCAGGTAAGGGTACACTTAGACCTGAAACTCAGATCTAGACTTTTCGGCGAGTAAACCCGATAAGAAAAAGCCTTTATCACAAACACCGAGTATCTACAAAATCAAATGTAATCTTATTTAACTGGATAGATGACTTCCTATGAATTAGTAACTTAACTTACATTTAGAATAAGACTAAACAAAAAATAAATAAACTATTGTAAACTCTTTGTCAAAGTTACCGAACTTTAGTTATGAATAATTACAGTGGTTGGATTATTATGTTAACCACGGCACATCCTTACGAATCGAATCCTATTCTTAAATTAATCGAAATTAATCCCTGTACAGAATAATTCTACCAGGATAGACACACTCCCTCCCCGTACACTAAAGTAACCTAAAAAAAAAGATAACTCTCCAATTGTTGTTGTTATTACTACTGTTATTCTGGTCGTTGTCTTTTTTTTTTCGTTTTGTCTTTGTTTGACTAAAACCTTGAACTCATATAGGCTGTCTGTCTTATTTTGTCTATGGTCTTAAGTACCTTTAAAACAAGACAAAAAGATAGTTATTTTTTCAAAAGAACAATTAACCGAAAAACCTGTGATAAAGGAATAATAGAATTAAACACTTTAATTCCTAAAGTGTCCTAATGTTTTAATAAGTAAGATAATGGGGGTCTACGAATTTCTTTTGTAAAAAATTTAGAGTAATGGGTAGACTAGAAGAAATGTTTGGTTGACGTACACTCTTCCCCCTTCACATATGTAAAACTTTCACTTTTCATTTTCACAATAAGTGAGTCAGTACAGACTCAGAAACACTGGGGTATCTGATATCGGACGGGTCAAGAAGACAGGTACTTTAAGAGGTCCGTTATTATGACTTCACCCAACAGTAAAGGATAAGGTCTCCTAGAAGGGCTGGGTTCCTAACTTGTGTATAGAGAATGTAGAGGACGTCACCGTCCACCCAAGAAATGGTGATCGTGACGGTCAGGTTAAATCTTAAATCTTATTGGGTTGTTTGACTCAGGTCATATTATTAAGTCGTTAGAAAAATTCTTCTATGAGTCAGAGAAATCCAGTGTACGAATCAGAGAGTCTAAAAGAGAAAGGGTCGGACATAAAGAGATTGTATTGGTCTACATACCCCTTTCCTGTGTCAACTGTACTGAAACACCATCACTCCCTTTGACCTCGAAGTCTAAGTAAATTTAAAGATACCTAAGATGAACTTGTGACGACTTTTCGTCGACTAACCTTGACGAGAGATCAAACTCCACCATAACGGAATAGGTCGAAAACACGACTGTAAGTGGTGACATCAGAATCTGGGGTCTGGAAACAGGGGTCCGAGTCTCAGTAGAGGTGTCCCTAGACATGTAGGACAGGGGACGGTAGGGATCCAGGTCGTCACGAGATGTCAAACAGGGCAAGAAAATTTATCTCCTTGAAGACCCACAGGACGTACGGTACCTGGAAGATAACTTCTCGTACCCACGATTCTGAATCAGAGGTTGGTACCAGGAGAAATGAGGACCCTTCGTTTATAAGAAGTCGGAGTCGACAAACTGAGTTTTCCACCTGTCCATAAGTAACTCGATCCGGAGTACTCTGAAACCGGTGAACTACACTTCCTGACTGAGTAACCTTTTCTGAGACTACGACCCTTTCTAACTCCCGTTTTCCTCTTTCTCCGTTGTCTCCTACTCTACCAATCCATCGTAGTGACTCAGTTACCTGTACTTAGACTCGTTTGAGACCTTCCATTACCTCCTGTCTCTTTGGACCATACGAGTCAGGTACCCTAGTGTTTCCCAGTCTGTACTGAATCGCTGATGTGTTGTTGTATTCTGACTGTTATTTACATGAACGACTGAGGAACCTACAGGGATACTCCTGAATTAATTAATTTACAATCGACCTATAAGAAAGAGACTAATCAATAACTTTAGGTTAGAGAAAAAGATTTTCATGAAGAGGTTTATACAGGGTCAGAACGACTATCGTAACCCGAAGGGAAAGGCTTTTCAACTGAGATAAAAAGTTTTGAAACGTCTTGAAAATAATTACGGAGAAAAGATGGAATACGACTGGTAGGAGACAGACGTAGACGTTTAGGAGAGAGGGACCGAGTACCGGGGTTTTATCCTAAAAATTAAAATCGTACCTTCTAATATACAGTGGCTTACCATGTTTTTAAACGAGACGTCTAAAAGTTTTTATAACCCCTTTGGGGAGTTTATGTGACTCTACTGGTTTTTTTTTTTTTTTTATGAAAAGTGTATGTCTACACCGATGAGATAAAAGGATATTAATTAGATTAGATACAGTATCCTTGGTTTGAGGAAGTTCTTTTAAGAGTTTGAGAGTTTAAAAAAGAAAGACGGAACAAAGAAGGGTTCAATCACAGACCCTTACTTAATGTACTAGAATACCAATACCTACTACTTCTAAGGAGACTTGACATGTCACAATTTATATAAAACCCTGACACCTCACAGGTAAGTCAGATGAAGGACCCTTCGTTCAAGGTCGATCATGGGTGGTGACATCGGACACTAGACCCTGTAAAATATATAGAGTTTTAAACTCAGATGTCTTCTAAAAAACAATATTTACGTTCTAAAACGACAAAATGACACATTATTCGTAGAGATTTAGAGGAGTTGACCCTGTTTACTTTTAGAGACCCATGGAATCATGTAGGGTAAGTCCGTTACCCATTATTCTTCTAGATATTAACAGATAACAGTGGTGGTAGTTGGGTGACGGTGACAGAAGGATATCTTCTTTCTTATTATCAAGTGAAAGGGACCATTACCAAGGAGGATCATATCGGTCCCTCTATGAGATTTTGAGAGATCGGATTTTAGGAGTCTGAGAAACTAGGAAAATCTTACAAGTAGTAAACTGGGGAGAGACAAACAAGGATTCCCCGAATCCGTCGTTCTTGTCTTGGATGGGTAGAGCTATTTATAAACCGAGGGAAGAAGGGAGGTTTAATTAACTTTCCCTATCTGAAAAAAATATATCGGAGGAATTCCTGAAGGAGACCATGTCAGTTTGTTTTTCCCCATCTAACCCCGAAAAACGAAAGATTTACGGTACGGAGGTTGAAGTGTCCATTCAGAATTTTACCTTCTCTCACACCTTCTCACTAACCAGATGACCATTTGTCCGGATGTAACTCTCACCGAAGTCTTTATGAAATAATCAATGTGAACAAATATGTTTGTGCCAATAAAAGTCAACTTGTCGTTTTTAAGTCCCCATAGTCTTTCTGTAAGAGAGAGGGGAGATGAACGGTCACACACTTCAGGGATTTAATTCTCGACCAAAGTCACCAAATTTCATGGGAACTCTCTCTAGTATATACGGTGGTCCGTGTATAAAACACGTAGTTATACATAGTGAGAAAGGATCTCTAGGACGTTTTCTTTCCTCTTCTTCACATTCAAGGATTCAAGGTTTTCCCCGTCTATAGTAGTCTCTTCTTGTTTCTTCCTTTGCGACCTTCTATGTGAAGAGATCGAAACGGGAACACCCCACCTGGGGGAAGTGGACAGTGTCACTCCTCTACGTGTTTCCTAGTACTAATATGGGACGTACACTCTTGCACCGGTACGATACAGTCCAAATAAACGTCCTAAGTGGGTCCAATTATCGGGATAAGAATCTGAGTACCCATCGAAGTAAGGAAACGAGGTCAACATGAAGGGACAAAGATTGTCGACAGTTAGATGGACGTCAGGGGTGTAAGGGCACCGAACCAGTGACTAATCCAGTAACTGTTAAAAACAAATCTTAGACTAACTACTCTACTAGGGAAACTTAGAAAGTGGAGACTGTAAACCCTCAAGTAAGTTAGTTGCCTATGAGTGGCTCTTACTTGATATACGGTCCGTAGTAAAACCCACGGTCTTTATGTCGTCACTTGTCTTATCCGTTTTACAGGGTAGAAGTGTCTCTAAAGTAAGATCACCTCCTTCTGTTATTTGTTTTCAGTATTCATTTAATACTTCATAGATATCCCTATCTTCACGATATCTTTGTTAGTTTATGTCTTCCGTTTATACCTCACAAGGTCCTCTCTCACCTATTCCTACTAGTCTCTTCCAAAGTGACTCTTTTATAGACTCGTTTCTGAACTTCTTCAAAGTGTTTATATACTTACTCAATTGACTAATTTCTAACAAACCAATCGTGAACATTTTGGGTCAAGTTGTTTCCAGAATCAAAACAACAACAACAACAACAAGTCAGTGAGTCAAACAGACTGAGAAACGTTGTCGTATCTGACGGTGTACGGTCCGAAGGGACAGGAAGTGGATCAAAACTTTTACTAGTTTATTTTTAAAACCAAATCTTTCTTCCGTTCTTTACCTACACATGACTTGTTAGATAGTTTGAGTGTGAGGGGTTCATCCCTTCTCCCTATTTTAGATAAGGATTTGAATTCCTCGAGTATCAGATTAATCGGTTATTTAAAGTTGAGTCCAGTTAGGACCATTATTTATATACAAAAATCCTTTTCATGGGGTCTTCGTGTTTCGTTCACATCGTCTTTTCAGACATCCCTTCCCAATCTTTTCAAAGGGTCTTCTCCATTGTGATATCAATCGAAAGTTTCCTATTCATTCATAAGTGGTTCTCCTCCTTTATATAAGATCCCTTTTTCTTTTTGTTTTTTGTACAGACTTTCGTGTCTCCATACTCACGACACGTATAAACCTCTTACTATATTTCAAGTATAACCTTCACTGTATGTTCAGACTTTTTACTTCATTCGGTCTGGTAATTCCGAGGAAGTTCTCAGAGAAAACTCTTATACGAAAAGACAGCAGTCACCCCTCAGTCGCTCCTTAAAACTTGTATCTCGTCGTAGTCCCATATCTTATCTACATTAACACCAATATCTTGATCTACATCTCCGTGGTCTATCTTTCGTTGACAGTGTTAGTATGTTGTTTACTTCTCCCAAACTTGGTTTCTCCTACTTCAACTTCCTTTTCCCATATAAGTTCTCTTACAATCCGATGACTTAACTACCTCAACCACTAAGTATATACGTACCCCACTCCCTCACCTACGTTTTTCTTCTCTTTTCCGTCTCTCATTTAAATACGAAAGATAAAACATCTAATTTTGTCGAAACCAGACCCACGACGAATTCGTACTTAAACCTTCTTACTTAACCCTTGTTTCAATTAGTAATTGGTGACCCCCGAGTTTACCTCCATACCAGAAACGAACCTTATCGCATTTACCCAAACGAGGATCCAGTGCGAGTCAGAACGAGACACTTCATAGGACTTTAGACTGTAAACTTGAAGTTCTTTATCGTGACAGTGATAGTATATCAAAGACCTACTGATGAGTAACAGTACGTCCTCAAGAGGTATACAGACTTTCACACACACAAGACTATAATCGAAGATCCGGTAAACAACGTTAAGACTCTATACGGACGTCTCTTGACACTTCAATATGTCCTAGATGGTATTTGGGGAACCAAGAGAACCTTATCTTTTTTACTAGTCTATACTGTGGTAACCGACACTATTCTTGACTATGACGACACTGTCTTAACGTCTCACAACCACTTAAACAACTTCTAGGTTATGTTGGTTCTAATACCCCTTTTCCGGACTCAAGTTTATAACCGAGCCGGTAAACCATTGGGACTCTGGAACCCATTCAAGAAATAGAAAGGTACGAAGTCAAACCTTTTCAAACAACCTACTTAGGTCACTCTTTCATATACGTTTCCAGATGTTTAACAACTGCTACTAACGTACCATCAAGAATAAAGACGATGGAAAAACCCATAACGTATTCTTTCCCTCCCACATCTAAAGACAATCTACTAATCATCTTTCGAATAAATAAATCCGAGATTTTTGTATAAGATTAGAGATCGTTTCACGGACCGTATACCATGTCAAGTCAAGTCCTTGAGTCAGCACAGGCTGAGAAACACTGGGGTACTTAGCGTCGTACGGTCCGGAAGGACAGGTAGTGGTTGAGGGCCTCAAGTGAGTCTGATTGCAGGTAGCTCAGTCACTACGGTAGGTCGGTAGAGTAAGAGACAGCAGGGGAAGAGGAGGACGGGGGTTAGGGAGGGTCGTAGTCTCAGAAAAGGTTACTCAGTTGAGAAACTTACTCCACCGGTCTCATGACCTCAAAGTCGAAATCGTAGTAAGGAAGGTTTCTTTAGGGTCCCGACTAGAGGAAGTCTTACCTGACCAACCTAGAGGAACGTCAGGTTCCCAGAGAGTTCTCAGAAAAGGTTGTGGTGTTAAGTTTTCGTAGTTAAGAAACCGCGAGTCGGAAGAAGTGTCAGGTTGAGAGTGTAGGTATGTGCTGGTGTCCTTTTTGGTATCGGAACTGATCTGCCTGGAAAGAACCGTTTCATTACAGAGACAAGAAGTTGTACGATAGATCCAACCAGTATTCAAAAGAAGGTTCCTCATTCACAGAAAATTAAAGTACCGACGTCACTGGTAGACGTCACTAAAACCTCGGGGGTTTTTATTTCAGACTGTGACAAAGGTGACAAAGGGGTAGATAAAGGGTACTTTACTACCCTGGTCTACGGTACTAGAAGTAAAAGACTTACAACTCGAAATTCCGTTGTAAAAGTGAGAGGAGAAAGTGAAAGCAGTTCTCCGAAAAATCAAGGAGAAGTCAAAGAGGGTATTCCCACCACAGTAGACATATAGACTCCAATAATTATAAAGGGGGACGTTAGAACTAAGATGGAACACGAAGAAGGTTGGGTCGTAAAGAGTATTACATGAGACGTGTCTTAAATTTATTCGTCCCACTGTTATATGTCGGAACTGCATGAGGAAAAGGATAAACCTTGGTCAGACAACAAGGTACAAGTGAAGATTGACAACTAAGGACTGGACGTATGTCAAAAGAGTTCTCCGTCCAGTCCAGACCATAAGAGTAGAGAAAGTCTTAAAAGGTGTCAAATAACACTAGGTGTGTCAGTTTCTGAAACCGTATCAGTTATTTCGTCTTTATCTACAAAAAGACCTTGAGAGAACGAAAAAGGTACTAGGTCACCTATAACCGTTAAACTAGAGACCAAGGAGACGGAAAAGATTTTAGTCGATCTTGTAGACCTTCAAGTGTCAAGTACATAACGACTTCAGACTAAACCTCTTAAAACTCGCAGTGAAATGATCGTACACTCTACTCACGTTAACACGCCATCAGACTTATAAGAAACCGTAACGGAAAGAAACCCTAACCTTACTTTTCACTGGAAAAGGTCAGGACACCGGTGACGACTCAAAAGGTTTAAACGACCGTATAACTCACGTCGTGAAAGTGTCATAGTAGAAAGTCCTAAACTTTCTCGAGTTAACCCTAAGGTAGTGGAGGTGATCGAAACAAGTATCACTACCAAAGATTCCGGGTGAACTGAAGTGTAAGGTCCTACAGACCGAGATCCGCTCACTAGTGTGGTAGTACTAATAGACCCAGAACTTCTAATAAAAGATGTCAAGAAGACACATAACAACGGTGGAGAAGAATTATAGAAGACGAAGACAATCCAGGTATGGTAAAGACAGGAAATAGCTCGGGTAGAAACGTACTTTACAAGGGAACGATAGAAATTAAAGGAACTTCTCTAGAGGTCAGAAAGGATAAGACAACAAAAGGAGATAAAGAAACGTAACTAGTGACTGCTTCCGAAAGAATAGAGAAGAACGATAAGAAACCTTGAGACGTAAGTCTACGATTATAGAAAGGAAAAGAGGAAACGAAAAGTGAAGAGAAGAAAAGTGTCGATAAACATTCCGGAGGGGTCTGTCGGTAAAACGAAGAAATATAAAGACATGGTACCCTTACCAGAACTAGGGACAGAGGACATGTTACAGTGCTTGGTGTCAAGTATCAAGTAGTCCGTGAGATAGATAGTCTAGATCCGGAAATTTAGATACAGAGTGAAAGTAAGATATTAGTATTCCCTAAACTAAAGTCAGTATGGACTTACCAAATCGCCAAAAGGGATGAAAGAAGTTAAAGTCAGACTTAAACAGTTATTCCTCAAGTACTAGACTCGGTGTCAGTCGAAGACCAGAACAAAAACAACTGACATATCTCGAAGAGGTAGAAACCAACGTTTCTTATATTAGTTAGGCTAAAACCACAACTGGTAGCCCACTACAGGTACACATTTGAGAAGAGAACACAACAACCTTCTCCCACAAACGATACTGGTCACGTAAAAGAACCGTTTGAGACAATCAGAAACGGGACGAAGTAAGGTGTAAGGTTCCGGTTTAAACGGACAATGAGGTCCACAAAGAACTAAAGGATGAAAACGTCAGGTCAGGGGATATTACTTTTTCTGTAGAAAAACCCCACAATCAAGATTTTCCAGAACATCCAGAAGTATCTTGTCAAGTTGAAGTCGAAGAAGTCGCAATGACCAACCCCGTATCTGAACCTAATGACACTATAACTCACCAAACGGAACCTTTGCTTGTCTCTAGAAAGACACAAACTCTGACGTAGGTTCATGACGTAAAGACTGAGAAAGCAACTGGTACTACCGATGTGGTAAAGAGACTCCCTAAGGACGGGTGTCATCATCTATATTACCAGTAGACTCAATTTAAGTGGGTAAGGTCAGGTAAAATCAAGCGACTAAGGATCTTACAACTGTAAGTGAGAACGGTAAAGAACAGACTGGTGAAGGTCAAACAGAACTAAGTACCTGGACTGTAAGGTCCAAGGATACGTAATAACGAGAAATGTCATAGCCTGGAACGAAGATAGAGGTCAGTGGTAGGTGTCGACCCATAACAAAAACGAAACCGAGGTAGGGAAGTAAGAAAGACCTCAATAAAGAGGTGACTAGAGGTCATCGTATAACCCGTGGATGACCGGACCCCTCAAGGAGAAAACCATAGGATAGTAAAACGGAAAAGTATGACAAGTACCCCAAGAGTTCTGTTCTTATGACGTCACCAAACGGTAAGGGAAGAGGTCACCTGGTGTAAGACAGTCGTATGCGATGAATAAGTTATTTTTTTACAAAAACAACAATTATTTATTCACTAACTTACTCGACATAAAACGTTTATGTAAGGACTATTACAGGAAACTAAGATGATATCCAAACATCGGTTTTTGTGGCTGTCTTCTTTTCTTTTACAGTTGTCCTATAAACATTAATAGGAGTTAAAGTGAACTGAAGACCTACCGTTCCTCTCACCGTAGTTACCTTAGAAACCATAATAGAAGTTTCTTTATAAAACGTCTATATTACAAGGTCGTGGTATAAGATCGGGATGAGATACCAACAGACTTATCGGGTCGTTTTGAAAGAACATCCCAGACTTAGAATTACGAAGAGAACCGACAATGTTTTCATCATTCAGTTAGTATAATTTACTCCGGTTTACTTGTGAACAACTTCTCTACGATTTCTTCTTCCATCCTGGGTTAGAAGAGTTTCTCTAATACTGAGTTTCTCAATCCCTCTCTTCTGAAGGTCTTACATTATTACTTTCTCTTTGGTTCAACTTCACCGTCAATACTTATTTATTATTCGTTTGAACTTACTTATGTTTGACTAATACCTAATATTTCAGAAGAAGGTGAGAGTGTAGGTAATTCCTTCGGTATTCTAAGGTAACTAATGACATCTGTCTCTTTAAAATTAGACTGTCGTTCTATACCTCAAGTCCTTTACTCTCTGGATCCGAGACAGATGTGATTTTTCATACGACGATAGGGATCACCAATACTTTTGATATCTGGAAACCGTCTGAACGGCGTTGGGTATTAAAGAGAAAAAAGTGGATGGGATCTTCGCTGAATCGTCGTCGTCGTCGTCGTCGTCTTACAGGAATACAAGAGACTTGACGGGTCACAAAGGGTCACAAAGTGAGACACAGGTTTATGGTGAACTTCCAGTCAGAAGGAGAAAATACTGACGACATGGGTTAAAGTCTCACACCTTTAACACAAAGAGTGTGGTAGTTGTCCGTTAAGAATCTGTGGCCAACCCACAGGATGTTAAATTGATTCAAAACTGTGGTAGATAGTTCTCTATCGTAGTCTTGGGTGTCCATTCCCCGAGTTAGAGTGATGTGACGGGGGTGAGAACAAAGTCTGTAGCCAGTGTTAAGATCCAACAATGAAAACCAGATAAACTGATGTTTAGTCTCCAAGGGTGTTGAAGGAGGTGTCGAAATTGATTGAAGGATCTCACCGAGTTTCTTGAGTATCTGTGTAAAATGAATGATCCAGTGGTCAAATAATCCGTTTTCTTACATTGAGTGTTCGTCGGTCTACGTTCTCTACGTGTCCCGTCAGATAAACATTTCTTGTGTCTCGAAGGTACGGATGAGTTCACGTGGTGACAAGGGTTAAGAGGCACACAAGTGGTTGGGTCTTCGTTAGACTTAAGGTAAAAATCAACAAAAAAAAAAAACCCCCCCCCCCCCCCCCCCCANCCCCCCCCCTCCTCCTAAGTAATGGGTCCACTCTAACTAATTTAGTGACTGGTGACTACTAATTTGAGGTAGTGGTCCGAGAAAGGGGAAGGACCTCCAGACTCCTACCAGATTCGAGTTAGTGTACCAACCAAGACGTCTGTCAGTCGGGGATAGGAATCCACGAAAGGACCAACGAGAGTTTTAAATCCTTTAAGATTCTCAAACCCCTCGAGACTTCATCCTTTGAACCTCCTTCTAGTTTATATATACTGTTTATACAAAAACAGTAGACTTACTGTTGTATATGCAAAAAGAATTGTTTAGTTTTAAAATATGGAAGTTTTCAGAGTGAAAGAGAACCCGTAACAGAGAGAAACTTTTAAGTTTTACTTTCACACAGGGAGAGGATTAAAGTAGACACTAGATGAGGAAAGGAATATTCTAACGATGAGAAACGTTGTAACTCGTACCCATAAACCATAAATGTTGGTTATTACTGATGCTACCAAATTCTATGGTAAGAATAAAGTGCCTTCGGATTCTACAGAACCCATCCCTATCCATAAAGTCTCGTCTCAAGATCCACGGGTCCACAACTAGAACGATGGAAAGACTAGTATAGTTCTCTTATTGGTAGATGAAACAGAAGTTGTCCATTCTGGGTCTTGTCTAATTGTTGGTATCTCCGAAGTCCAGAACTTTTTTTATACTGGAGGGTTAGATAGGGGTAGTACACTGAATTATGTTTTTATTTTGAGTATATATTTAGTCTTTCAGGTAATTATTTCAACACGAAAAAGGGTACTGTCAATAAAATTACGAAACAATTTTATTGTCAAAAATAAAAAAATCCAAGTCGGAAGGGTCACCTTTTAGATCAGTCGTAGTTCATATGAATTACTTTATTGTTACACTTGAGACGTTCCCGGTTGTAGAATTTAGATGTCTTTCTAGTAGTGGGTTGAGAGATTTGGACGACCCGAATCAATAGTTCCTTCCCCGTGGAATCTGAAGTGTCTGTATATTCCTCCCCCATGTGACCCCGTTACCAAGAACAGTCCGGACCGATTGTGACTAAAGATATGAGTGGAATATCAAACTCCCCCAGTCAACCACTTCACCTTATGCTCTCTTTCGTACGAGTGAAAACGTGGAAGATTAACCTTCCAAGAAACGGAAAAGTCTACGGTTTTACAGGACTCCCCGATCAGGTCCTGATAGTCAGTAGTACTGAATATGAGGGAGACCGAATAAGGTGGATGTCAAAAGCCGTGTCAACGGGTCCACAGTAAGTGAAAGGACTTAAGTTTTCCTTTTTTTTTTTTAGTCCCTATTTCAGAAGTCCTTCTAGAACAAAGTTGGGTCATTTTGTAGTAACGGGAGACAAGAAAAATAAACATCTTTACGAGTAGTTCAGCAAATTTCTTCCATTGTTATTGGGACATACGTTCTGTCGTTTTCTCTGTGTCTACATAACTTGTCAGAAAACCTGAGACACCCTCACCCACTCCCACTCTACTATACCCTCTTACCGTAACTTTGTACATATAATAGTATACACTTTTCTTAGTGGCCAGGTCCAAACTACGTACTATGTCCCATGAGTCCCGACCACGTGACCCTACTGGGTCTCCCTATCCTACCCCTCCGTCCGCCCTCCCCCCAAGTCCTACCCCTTGTGTACATGTGAGTACACAAGTACAGTTACATGTCTAAGTACAGTTACATACCGTTTTGGTTATGCCATAACATTTCATTTTGTTTAATTAATTAATTAATTAATTTTATTTTATTTTATTTTTAAAAATTTTTCTGTGATTTTTTTTAGTAAATTCCTTTCTCTTTGAAATCCTGGTGTATATTTCATAGGATAGGCTTGAGTTTCGTCCACGAAACAAACGTGGACAAAATATAAATTGGTTCCATAGAGTCAATTGAAAGTCCCATTTTAAAGGTTTCATTAATAAGGATACAATATCTGATTTTTGACTCCGAGACCCACTAATTCGTTAAAGGGAGTTCTAGTGAGTAAATCATTGACTCAGACCAAAACTTAATTCTAAACGAGGATTGATAGTTATGTGTCTTGTATACGAGAAATTGACAAATGATACGACCACCTGGTCTCTACGATAAAGAGACACATGATCGTGTATCCTGACCTTAGTTTATCTTACTGGATCGAAAGACTCGAGACAAGACAAGACAGAACTCTTGGAGTACCGAGAGTCTGGAACGACATTCTCAGTCACCTATACCGTCAAGAGGGGAAGGTTTCTGTTCATTTATCTTAATACGTTTAGTTTAACCATTTCAGTGACGGAGACTTTTTTGGTTTTTCGGTGTTGGTGGGTAGTTTAACGTATGTTGTCTCGACACCGAGACTCTTATGTGTCATCGAGATTTACGTGACTTTATCTTACGTGGTCATATCGACAATCCTACAGTATGACCCCTCCTTTGTTCGTCAATGAGGGAGTTCCGACTTCCAGTACACGACGTCATCTACACAATAGTCGAAAGGTGTCTCGGTCTGTTTTTTACTTTCTTGAGTTTAACCCGGATTCATTTCCCTTCTTACTTCTTTCCCCGAAGATATTCCTTTCACCCTGATATCGAGAGTTCCCAAACTTTATGTGTAAACTAAAACTAAGAAACATTTACAACATTTACCCCACTAACCTTTACAAAATGATATCGAATGAGTTATTGTCATTCGACGTATTCACTTCGATTTTTAAAATGAAAATAGAAGGAGTAAGAACTGTTTTGAGACACTTCGTCTCCAACAGGAGTGAGTATTGAATGACTACTCCTTTGACCCCGAATCGAGCACTGAACGAATACCGGTGTCCCACTCAACGTCTCGGTCACACCGGACCTCGAGACACAGGGAGATTAGACCGTCTAAGTGAGATAAGGACATAAAAGAGACACAAGGGTAGGTCTAAGAAATGATCTGTTGACCGATACGAAACAGGTTGTACTGTAAAAAAAAAAAATTAAAAGGTACATACGATTGAGATTGGTCGGAGAGGACGATGATAAAACCGGACATCGTTTTCCAAGTTTTAGAGAGGGTCGAATAAAGGGGGTGAATAGGTATGAAAGACTAACTCTTTGTAGACCGTTTCATGTCTGTCGACTGATATCCGGTACCTAATCCGAAACTCTTTAAACCCAGAGTCCAAAGTTCTGGAATGAAACTGACACATTTTTAGGGGGAAGTGTTGTACCTGTTACGCTCTCCTCTTGTCGTCACATGTGTCGGTTGGTGACTATCCGTGGTTCGTCACGGAATCGTTGGGGTGTCTTTCGTAGGAAACCGTTACAAATTTGGATCAATTTACGGGTCTCGAACACCCACTTGAGGAGACGTCCCGTGTCCTTCTTCGTTGAGTACCACCTTTCTCGTATCTGAGACCGGACTTAAAGACGATAATGGAGTGGATAGTACCCTGGACCTTTTCAAACGAGTCTAGGGGACTCGGAAATAAAAGAAGTTGGAATTTTACTTCTATCTGTATAGATAAATATTTTATTGACTCTAAAAAAATCATGTTCTTAAGTATAGTACATAGATTTTATCGTTACTTTGGGTCTAGCAACAAGGGAAAGTTGTCACCACTAGTACGTAACACGTGAACGATTCATGTGTCCGTGAATCACAAGTGACATAGAGGTGTATCAAGATACTCTATGTAAGATAATTGAGAAAAAAACGTATCCATTCGTTTGAATCTCAATCATTCCAATTTATTGAACGGGTCTCAGTGTACCGGTCCTAACACCCTCTGGAATAAACTAGGGTCAAAACAGACTCAGACTTGAGCACGTAAAATATGGTGGAAGGTACGATAGACGAGAAGAGGCAGAGGAGATGAAGTGGTGTTAGGAAAATAAAGTGTTAAGTAAGTTTCCACCGTTGAGTTATAATCTCATTTATCTATCTTATACTATAATAATAGGTATTTGAATCAATTCCTATGAACAAATACCGGTGCTGAAACCATTTCCCGTTCCATCGACGTCCCCTCATCTCCTCTTGGTTCGTTGTCTCAACTAACTAGGACAACTTATGTTAAATAGAAGTCTTCCTTTTACGTAAACCCGTAGACTAGAAGTCGAGAAGGATAGAACATTAAGACTTTATTGGACTAGGTCTTCCAAATGAGAAGGTGTTGACCAAACCTCCATAGTGAGACCGAATTGGACTCCGGAGACTAATTTTGAGGTCGTGTACTAGTAGTTACTATAAAACTGAGTAAAAAG
This sequence comes from Capra ibex, assembly GCA_006410555.1. NCBI lineage: Eukaryota > Metazoa > Chordata > Mammalia > Artiodactyla > Bovidae > Capra > Capra ibex. Next base: position 46,546,429 of record SJYO01033645.1, on the reverse strand, counting down.
GAACTTACTCCAAACATTTATGGAGGGTCATCGTGGAGAAACTGAAAATATATCGATGAAGACAATCATTTATGTTCCTTCCGATTACCCGAAGGTTGAAACCTTTAAAAAATGGACCTCTAAGTCACTTCACAACTAAAATGTCAAAATATTCTTATCGAATAAGTTCTTCCTTTAGAAGGATTCAATACCTAAAGTGAATGGGATCGAATCCTTACTCTATTCGTTTAATTTATCGTTGTCAGGGTATCGTGTCTGTCACAAGGAACCACTCGTAGTCCTAGGTTCTGTAAGAAGGATTTGAACTTTGGTCTTACTTTAATTGTACGTGTTGAGTATATGACCATGTATAATCTGCATAGATGGGAACCTTTGACACTAAAAAATTTTTTTAAAAGACTAATACCTATGGGAACACGTTTCTACTCTGTTGAAAGAAGGTCTTCCTAACCGTTATAAAAAGGAGGATGAGACCTCCTTCCCTCCATAATAACGGGAAAATGTCTCTATCAGACTCCTTACCGGTCATATGATGATTTATACTTAGTGTTGAGTCATATGGTTAGACAGAGGTACTTTACCTAAGTTGGGTCTTTATGTTCGACCCATTCATAGAGAATCGTCGGTGGTCTTTAGGGGAAGTTTTAACGAAGGTCGGTGGGGGTAAATGAACGAGACGATGAAGAGAGAAACGAGAGAGAGAGAACATAAAAAATAAAATATCGTACGAGGTACAACCGATGTATGAAACCAAGGACAAGAGGGAAGATTTGTAACCTAAGTACTAGGTCAAAGTCAGAAAGACACATACCGTCTTTGACAGTCACGAAGAAGGCGTAAGGAAACTGTAATCACTTGTAGTAGTATTCCTAAGGGAAAGTACACTTACCGAAGAATCACGATGACGTTTGTAGTGTTGAGAGAGTCAAGTCAAGTCAGTGAGTCAGTACAGGTTGAGAAACACTGGGGTACCTGACGTCGTACGGTCCGAAGGGACAGGTAGTTGTTGAGGACCTCGAACGAGTTTAAATACAGGTAATTCAGCTACTACGGTAGGTTGTTAGGGTAGGAGACAATAGGGGAAGAGGACGGAAGTTAGAAAGGGTGGTAGTTCCAGAAAAGGTTACTCAGTCAAGATACGTAGTCCACCGGTCTCATAACCTCAAAGTCGAAGTCGTAGTCAGGAAGGTTACTTATAAGTCCTGACTAAAGGAAATCCTACCTGACCAACCTAGAGGAACGTCAGGTTCCCTGAGAGTTCTCAGAAGATGTTGTGGTGTTAAGTTTTCGTAGTTAAGCAGACACAAGTCGAAAGGAATATCAGGTTGAGAGTATAGGTGTGTACTGATGACCTCTTTGATATCGAAAATGATCTGTTTGGAAACAACCGTTTCATTACAGAAACAAAAGATTATACGACAGATCCAACCAGTATCGAAAAGAAGGTTCCTCGTTCATAGAAAATTAAAGTACCGACGTTGGTGGTAGAAGTCACTAAAACCTCGGGTTCTTATATTTCAGACAGTGACAAAGGTAACAAAGGGGTAGATAAACGGTACTTCGTTACCTTAGTCTATTGAAACACTAGTCTAGACACTAGTGTTTCTAGACACTAGACACTAGACTAGACACTAGTCTAGAATCGAAACACTTACGACTCAAAATACGGTCGAAAAAGAGAGATGGAGAGATGTTGAAAGATGGACTTACGAAAAAGTTCGACATCCTTGTGTAGTGTGGAGGAGGGTACCTTCTGTTTTTAGGATCCTTCAATTTAAGGGGTGCCCTCTGACGGTAGTCAAAGGGATCACTTTATACACGATATGTCAGGGGATTTCTGAGGAACTGATTAAAGGGGGAGGGGATGACCACGAGGAAGTTAAGTAGAGGGTTTATTTACTTTTCACTTTCAACGAGTCAACACAGGTTGAGAAACGTTAGAGTACCTGATATCTCAGGTACCTTAAGAGGTTCGGTCTTAAGACCTCGACCATCGGAAAGGGAAGAGGTCCCGTAGAAGGGTTGGATCCCTAACTTGGGTCCAGAGGGTGTAAAGTCCGCCTAAGAATGGTGAACTCGGTGTTCCCTTTGGGTTCTTATGACCTCACTCATCGGATAGGGAAGAAGTTCCCTAGAAGGACTGGGTCCTTGGTTTGACTTCAAAAGACATAACGTCCACCTAAGAAATGGTTGGACTTGATAGTCCCTTCGGGGTTTTATTTACTTAGGATAAATTTAGAAACAGAGTTCGAGACGGAGAACCTCATCGGTTGGGTGTCATGGTGGGGTCAAAATCCGTACTCGTAAGAGACCATGTATTTGAATATACAGAAGACTCTGGATTTCCTTTTCTAGGTATCTCAATTCAGGACGGTATCTGAGGACTATTTACGACGTCAGTTTAAACTAGAAGTGGATCCAACAAGGTCCATCCTCTTCAAACTCTGTAATGTTCATTGATTTAATTACGTTTTAAAGTACTAAATACGTTCACTTATCTGGTTTATTCTATCAAAGACTTTTTGACAGGGGTTTAATGAAGTTTTTATTAAAACATACTTGAACTGAATAAGACTCTGTTATATTATACCACCATCTTCGAACCTGAGACTTCAGTTGGAAGAACATGGAGAGAATCGGTCCCACCATATGTAAGTTCACCTTCCGTGTTGGAGGATCCATAAAGGTCCCGTCCACTGAAAGTAAACAACTCCTGTTAAGAATGGTCTTCCTACGTCGACACTTGACAATCGACTCCCAACCCATGTGACGAATTATTTCTCCTAGAATCACCCTGGAGTTGTCGATAATAATTAGAGAAGACGAAGGATTTTACGTATAGTACGACAATTATCATCTTAAGATGTCAGTAATGACGATATCATTAATCTTTTTTTTTTAGGTGGTTGCGAATAGGACAAAGGATTAGTTAACAATTGTTTTTCATAAGATTATCAAACGGAGGAGAGAGGGGTCTGTGGTTTGTACGGTGGAGAACAGCCCGTATCACTTCCATGTTCACAATCAACGAATCAACACAGACTGATAAACACTGGGGTACTTGTATCGGGAGGTCCGAAAAGACAGGTACCCTAAAAGGTCCGTTCTTATGACCTTACCCAACGGTAAAGGAAGAGGTCCCGTAGAGGGATTGGGTTCCTAGCTTGGACCCAGAACACGTAACGTCCGTATAAGAAATGGTAGACTCGGTGGTCTCTATATGACCAGTATCCGATAGTAGTTCCTTCTTAACATCTTCGTAGAGAAGAAGACCATGGAGTATTTAAAAACGATTAGAATCCCTAAGACTTAAACAAAAATCTAGAGTGAACCCGTCGTAGGAAGTAAAGTCAAGTCAGTGAGTCAGCACAGGCTGAGAAACACTGGAGTACTTAGCGTCGTGGGGTCCGGAGGGACAGGTAGTAGTTGAGGGTCTCAAGTGAGTCTGAGCGTCTGTAGCTCAATTATTACGGTAGGTCGGTAGAGTAGGAGACACCAGGGGAAGAGGAGGACGGGTGTTAGGGAGGTTCGTAGTTTCAAAAAAGGTTACTTAATTGAGAAGTGTGCTCCACCGGTTTCATGACCTCAAAGTCGAAATAGTAGTAAGGAAGGTTTCTTTAGGGTCCCAACTAGAGGAAGTCTTACCTGACCAACCTAGAGGAATGTCAGGTTCCCTGAGAGTTCTCAGAAGAGGTTGTGGTGTTAAGTTTTCGTAGCTAAGAAACCACGAGTCGGAAGAAGTGTCAGGTTGAGAGTGTAGGTATGTACTGGTGACCTTTTTGGTATCGGAACTGATCTGCCTGGAATCAGTCGTTTCATTACAGAGACGAAAACTTATATGATAGATCCAACCAGTATTGAAGAGAAGGTTCCTCATTCACAGAAAATTTAAGTACCGACGTCAGTGGTAGACGTCACTAAAACCTCGGGGGTTTTTATTTCAGACTGTGACAAAGGTGACAAAGTGGTAGATAAAGGGTACTTCACTACCCTGGTCTACAGTACTAGAAACAAAAGACTTACAACTCGAAATCCGGTTGTAAAAGTGAGAGGTGAAAGTGAAAGTAGTTCTCCGAAAACTCAAGGAGAAGTGAAAGACGGTAATTCCCACCACAGTAGGCGTATAGACTCCAAAACTATAAAGAGGGTCGTTAGAACTAAGGTCGAACACAAAGAAGGTCAGGCCACAAAGAGCACTACATGAGACGTATCTTCAATTTATTCGTCCCATTGTTATATGTCGGAACTGCATGAGGAAAAGGATAAACCTTGGTCAGCCAACAAGGTACAGGTCAAGATTGACTACGAAGGACTGGACGTATATCTAAAGAGTTCTCCGTCCAGTCCACAGACAATAAGGGTAGAGAAAGTCTTAAAAGGTGTCAAATAACACTAGGTGTGTCAGTTTCCGAAACCGTATCAGTTATTTCGTCTTTATCTACAAAAAGACCTTGAGAGAACGAAAAAGGTACTAGGTCACCTATAACCGTTAGATATGTTTAAAACCCCCGTTAATGTGATAGATGACCCAAATACTCTTTGATGGTTGGACATAAACCTGTCTGACAAATATAACGGTGTTATACGAAACCCAGGTCCCTGATTTTAGAACCTGGTTAGGGTAGACGAAAGACTTTTCAATAAAAAGTAATTAGGAAAGGAAGTGTACGTATCGAGGAGACAAATGATTACAGATTGTCTCGAAAAGTCGTTTTATCTCACCACCCTTTTGTTACTTAATTCTTAGTTCTCCGGACTTACACTTAGGGACAAAATGGTGAAGGGGTAACACCTTTGGAGTCGTTCAGTGAAAAGACGGTTCGTAGGAAAAGGAAGAAATATTTTGACTCAGATTTCTGGGCGGGACTCAGGAAGTGTCCTAGTAACACACTAGTTCACTCTTTTGTGTGTGAACTATATATTTTACGACAGGGTTCCGTTTAATAATTACAATAACGGTAACGTTACGACCTATATAAATGGAAACTCACAGAGATCGGAATATTGAAACCGATTACTCACTATATCTAGGTTTACCTTGACGTTTTCGGAGTGGTTACCGAAGTGAAATGGGACTCGTAGGAGGGAATCGAGAAGTCACTAGATTCAGAAGGAAAACACCATTCAATAAGTTGAAAATAGGTTCTAATTGAAAGGTCTCTTTATCTTAATATGACAATATGGTTCCTTCTATTAAAGTTTTAGGTAATTTTACCGATTAAATTATAATTATATAAACAGATAATATATTGAAGATTATGTTTTCGATTGAAAAGAAAGTCTCGACATGATTGTATGACCACTATGTACATTGTATCTCAAACCTAATTTAGAATCAAGACTAAGTACGACGGACACACCGGACCTCGTCTCGTGGATTGGAGAGGTTCAGTGACAAGAAAATTATATATTTTACCTTTACAATTATTGTATTTGATAGAGGTTCTCAACGACACTCAGAATTTATGGTACTTTGATTTCGGAAAAAGTAACTAAGACTTTGTAATATGGTTTATTCATAACAGATAACAATTGTACCCGAAGGGACTACCGAGTCTGCTATTTAGACGGACGTTACGTCTCTGGGTCCAAGTTAGAGACCCAATACTTCTAGGGGACCTCTTCCCTTACCGTTGGGTGATGTCATCAAAGGGGACCTCTTAAGGTACCTGTCTCCTCGGACCACAGGATATCAAGTACCTCAGAGTTTATCAACCTGTTTCAACTTACTGATTGTGAAAGTGAAAGTGTAATAATTGTACGGTACTATACCGGGTTCCGGATTTTATTGAAATACGAGATAAAATTCCTTTTCTCTTCATATGAACCTATTTGTATCTTTAGACATCTAAGGTAGAAAGACGATGTATTATTCGTCTCTAAACCCCCTTTTTGTACTAGGGAACCCTAATTGTGTAGAGAGGACCAAAATCCTGAACAAGGAATAGTCCGTCTTCGACTATACCTGTAAGAACATGTTCACTATATATCACCTTCTTGAAACTCCATTCTGGACACTTCTTCTCTCCTTTCGTCCTATCCCATCTATTTACGATCTTTCATCGATACGTACGTATACACAATTCAGTGAAGTCAAGTCAAGTCAAGTCGGTGAGTCAACACAGGCTGAGACGTCGGGGTACTTAACGTCGTACGGTCGGGAGGGACAGGTAGTGGTTGAGGGCCTCAAGTGAGTCTGAGTGTAGGTAGCTCAGTCACGACGGTAGGTCGGTAGAGTAGGAGACAGTAGGGAAAGAGGAGGACGGGGGTTAGGAAGGATCGTAGTCAGAAAAGGTTACTCAGTTGAGAAACGTACTCCACCGGTTTCAGTGAAGTCAGTACAAGTTGAGAAAAGCTGAGGTACCTGACACGTTGGACGGTTCGAGGAGACAGGTACCTAAGGGGTTCGTTCTTATGACCTCACCCAACGGTAAAGGAAAAGGTCTCCTAGAAGGGTTGGGTCCTTAGGTTGGGTACAGAGAATACAGAGGACGTAAGAAATGGTGTCAGTCGACTTAGATTTGAGTAAATTAGGAATTAGGGTCCCTCGAAACCCCACACTTATGGAGATATCAATAAGTGGTGACTCCGTTCCCCCCGTTGTAAAGGTTATATTAACAATTGGAGAAACAAAAAGAAATCCAGACAATCCTATTTATCCAAACGTTTCTTTTTTTACATCTATAGGGATTGATATAAGTCAAAGTTTGTTCGAGGATACCGATTCACAAAGAGATTAGGTATTTCTAGGAACAATTGTCGTGATTTTAAGATTACCTTATATAATTATATTTTCGTACGTTTTGGAAAAAGTTTACACTAAATAAATTGTAATATGTTAGTCAAAGAGTTACTATGATGGGTCCAGAAGTATAAAATAATTAGAACTTTTATTAAAATGTACTTTTTAACCATAGGTCCGACGGATTGTAACGGTAGATCGGATGTATTTACGTATTTTCAATTCTAACATAATACTTCAAATTCCAAAACAGGGGTTCATGAATCGTAAATTTAAAGACCTTATTCACCAAATAAGAAAAATGGAAAAGTGTTTTCCGAAAGATACCTTTACCTAAGACAATATACAAACTAGTTTGTAAGTAATAAAAATCGACAAAGAACTCCCTGTAATTGAATGGTGCTTCTCCTGTGTAATTTTACTACATATTTAGTTACCGTACCAATAATTACCATATCATTACCCTAAAGTCCGAGATCGTCAGACTGTGGTGGATTATACCTTCAATAGTCGTCCTCTTGGTACTTTAGAATACAGACGACGAATAAAAATCCCCTTTTTTCTTTTCTTTTTGTACAATACCGATGTCGAAGTTTCCCAATTTTAATGTAGTGAAAGCGAAACTCCCCTTTGTAAAGAAAAAAATTTAGTAGAAATTTCATCGTCCTGTCATATAGTATCTGAAATCAATAACTACCACTTTATACACGAAAAATCACGTCACTCTTCGAACGAATTACGGTCCAACAAATAAAATTTTTATAAATAAATCTCGGAAGGAAAAAAACTCCTGATCCCTTTATTTCGTTTTCCTTTCTGTAAAGAGAAGAAAACGTCGACTATCAGTTCCCGTCATCTCTTTACTCACCTATAAAGGTCAATATTCATCTCCATTAGTAAGTGTCTCCATGGGTTAAAAAGGAAATCTTAGTCCGTTCCTAAGGTCCCTTCTTTCGTGACAAAATTCAAAGGTTTCTCTACCCTCATAACTACTTTCCATAACGTTCTTGGGATTCGAGGTATCACCATCTTAGATACGGACATGTTGAAGATAGTGTAGAGAATTGTGTCGTGGTCATGTGACGTCTAACAGTTAGTTATATAAAACTTCCTTCCTTCTTTCACTTTCTATCACTTCTCTATCAGTGAGTGAGTACAGGTTGAGAAAAGTTGGGATACCTGACATCGGGTGGTCTGAGAGACAGGTACCTTAAGAGGTCCGTTTTGATGACTACAGGTTACTGTCTACTTACCTATTTCTTTAACACCATATATATATGTTACCTTATAATGAGTCAGTATTTTTCCTTGTGTAAACTCAGTCAAGATTACTCCACCTACTTGGATCTTGGATAATATGTCTCACTTCACTCAATCTTTCTCTTTCTATTTATGACATAAGATTGTGTATATATACCTTAGATCTTTTTACCATGACTTCTTAAATAAATGTCCCGTTGTTACCTCTTTTTTTATATCTCTTATCTGAATACCTGTACTCCTCTCCCCTCCTCTCCAACTCGACATACCTTTCTCATTGTACCTTTGAATGTAATGGTATACATTTTATCTAACGGTTACCCTTAAACGACATACCCAATCCTTTGAATTTTTTTTTTTCTCCCAAATATACATATGGATACTGACTAAGTACAACTCTAAACTGTCTTTTGTCGTTTTAAGACATTTCACTAATATAAAGTTACTTTCTATTTAATCATTATTATTTTTTATTATGACCTCACCCAACGATAAAGGACTAGGTTCCCTAGAACGGTTGTGTCCCTAACTTGGGTTCAGAGAACGTAACGTCCGTCTCAGAAATGGTCGATTCGACAGTCCCTTCGAAGTTTCCTTCCTTCTCGTACACCGTTTTATCTACAAGTTGTATCACAGTTTACTTAAATACACACAGACTTCGATGACTACGGTTGACTGTAGTGGGTGCAGTCGACATCTCAACAAAAGAGTTACCGTCTCGACTAATTACGAAGAATGTGTCAACGAACGATCCGTTACCGAAAATCTCATTAACGAAATATATAAGGAGACAACTAAGTGTAAATCAAACGAAGGTACAGAACCGATAACGTTTATCAAGACGGTTCTTGTAACCCCACTTACGTAGGAAAGCTTAATACCGAAAGAGACCCATATACGGGTCCTCACTCTAAAGACCAAGTATACCATCGAGATATAAATCCAAAAATTTCTTGGAGACATGACAAAGGGTACCACAGACATGGTCAAATGTAACGGTGTTTACAACATCCTTACTTCATTCAGTTTGTATCTTTCTGTTTATAGTACTATGGTGAGTTTACTCTTGAGATTTTTTTTTCTACCATGTTTACTTGAGTAAATGTTTTATCCTCAGTACCTACATCTTTTGTTTTAAAACGAATGGTCCCCTATTCCATCCCTCCCTATTTAACCCTCTGACCCTAACTGTATACGTATGATTATATATATATTTTATCCGTTGATTATTCTTGGATGAGATATCGTGTCCCTTGAAATAAGTTATGAGATAATACCGGATTTACCTTTTATTAGATTTTTTTTTTTTTTTTCTTACCTCTATGTGTGTGTGTGTGTGTGTGTGTGTGTGTGTCTATATTGACTACGTGAAAAGACATGTAGTCTTTGGTTGTGCTGTAACATGTAGTTGACATGAGGTTATTTTTAAACCTTTTTTTTTATCACTAACGATTAAGAAGTCAATCTATTCTATCTTCTAGTCAAAATAAAATTCTACTGATTTATACCGAAAACTAGGGAGATAACATGTAATAAGTATGTCGTCTCATTACAAAAATTTCTTATCCAATTGTAAGTCGATTTTACATCTTTGATTAATTTAATGAGTAAGTAGTTTATGGATAACTTTAAGATAATACACTACTGCCCCATACATTTTTCAGAGTCTCTAATTTTACTTTTTCATGTCAGAGTCCTTTCTGATCTCTAGAGAAGTTCTATTAATCTCTATGGTTCCCTTGTAAAGTACGTTTCTACCCGAGTTATTTCCTGTCTTTACCAGACCTGGATTGTCTTCGTCTTCTATAATTCTTCTCCACCGTTCTTATGTGTCTTCTTGACATGTTTTTTCTAGAAGTACTGGGTCTATTAGTACTACTACACTAGAGATTAGATCTCGGTCTGTAGAACCTTACACTTCAGTTCACCCGGAATCTTTCGTAGTGATGCTTGTTTCGATCACCTCCACTACCGTAAGGTCACCTCGAGAAAGTTTAGGACTTTCTACTACGACACTTTCACAACGTGAGTTATACGGTCGTTTAAACCTTTAGAGTCGTCACCGGTGTCCTGACCTTTTCCAGTCAAAAGTAAGGTTAGGGTTTCTTTTCGTTACGGTTTCTTGTGAGTTTGATGGTGTGTTAACGTGAGTAGAGTGTACGATCATTTCATTACGAGTTTTAAGAGGTTCGGTCCGAAGTCGTTATGCACTTGGTACTTGAGGGACTACAAGTTCGACCCAAATCTTTTCCGTCTCCTTGGTCTCTAGTTTAACGGTTGTAGACGACCGAGTACCTCTTTCGTTCTCTCAAGGTCTTTTTGTAGATAAAGACGAAATAACTGATACGGTTTCGGAAACTGACACACCTAGTGTTATTTGATACCTTTTAAGACTTTCTCTACTCTTATGGTCTGGTGGACTGGACAGAGAACTCTTTAGACATACGTCCAGTCCTTCGTCGTCAATCTTGACCTGTACCTTGTTGTCTGACCAAGGTTTATCCTTTTCCTCATACAGTTCCGACATATAACAGTGGGACGAATAAATTGAAGATACGTCTCATGTAGTACTCTTTGCGACCCAACCTTCTTTGTGTTCGACCTTAGTTCTAACGGCCCTCTTTATAGTTATTGGAGTCTATACGTCTACTGTAGTGGGAATACCGTCTTTCACTTCTCCTTGAGTTTTCGGACAACTACTTCCACTTTCTCCTCTCACTTTTTCAACCGAATTTCGAGTTGTAAGTCTTTTGTTTCTAGTACCGTAGGCCAGGGTAGTGAAGTACCCTTTATCTACCCCTTTATCACCTTTGTGACAGTCTGAAATAAAACCCCCCGATCTTTTAGTGGCGTCTACCACTAACGTCGGTACTTTAATTTTCTGTGAATGAGGAACCTTCTTTTCAATACTGGTGAGATCTATCGTATAAGTTTTCGTCTCTGTAATGAAACGACTGATTCCAGTCAGATCAGTTCCGATACCAAAAAGGACACCAGTACATACCTACACTCTCAACCTGACACTTCTTCCGACTCGTGGTTTCTGAACTACGAAAACTTGACACCCCAACCTCTTCTGAGAACTCTCAGGGAACCTGACGTTCCTGTAGGTTGGTCAGGTAAGACTTCCTCTAGTCAGGACCCTAAAGAAACCTTCCTTACTACGATTTCGACTTTGAGGTCATGAAACCGGTGGAGTACACTTCTCAACTGAGTAACCCTTTCTGAGACTACGACCCTCCCTAACCCCCGTCCTCCTCTTCCCCTGCTGGCTCCTACTCTACCGACCTACCGGAGTGACTGAACTTGTACTCAGACTCACTTGAGCCCCTCTACCACTACTTGTCCCTCCGGACCCAACGACGCTAAGTACCCCAGCGTTTCTCAGCCTGTGCTGACTCGCTGACCTCACTTGACTTGACTATAAGTTCCACAAATGTCAGAAACTACCTCTTTTTACGACTTAGTCTGTAAACGTAATACGATATACGTAACATTAATTCCATATATATTCTACGATACTCTGACGTCCACTCCCCTTTACTAATCTTACACACCAAACTCCATCTTGACCAATAGTCTCTTCTAAAGAATTTTCTTTCACTATAGAACGGACTCGTAATCTTCATTCCTAATCCAATACATCCACAATTACCTCTCCTTCCTAAAAAAAAAAAATGTTTGTAACTTTATGTTCCTTGATACTATATATACACATTACTTTTCAACCGATTCGTACCTTCATTCTCATTCCCCTCCTTTAATTTTTTTTTCATCACCCTTTACAAGTAACGTCGTGATAAGTGTTATCATTTCTATCACTTTGTCGGTCACACAAGGTATTCGTCTATTTGTCCATTTCTTTATACCATATATGTATCTTATAATAAGTCGGAATCTTTTCTTCCCTTAGTGTGGTAGACGTTTTTGTACTACTTGGACCTCTTGTAATCCGACTCATCTCATTTGACCAGTGTCTTCTTGTTTATAACGTACTAAAGTGGACATAATTCCTAGATTTTATCAGTGTAAGTATCTTTACCTCTGATACTGTCACGAAAGTTCTCTGACTCCTCCACCCCTTTTAGTGTGTAATAATAAGTTACCCGTAATTCGGAATCGATACGTTCTACTTATTCAATATTTCTAGGTGACATATTGTATCCGGGATGTTATACCATAACCCGTGTAATTTTAAAAAGATTCTTATTTTAAGTACAGTTCATATCCACTTGAGTACAGTTCACAAGGATAGTGTGTTTGTCCTATGTCCCTTTGAGACCTGCCACAACCTATACATATGAAGAAACTAACACCACAACCGTAGTACCTACGAACGAATACAGGTTTAAGTAGTTTAATATGTGTAATTTACCTATGGAGTGAGTAAATATGGGGTTATTTAAACGAAGTTTTTCTACCACTGTTTGTCCTGATCTTTTATTTACCTCAGTTTATTATTTCTTGGTACGTACGATGTGTTTTGTAAATTCTGTGAAACTATCTCTTAAACTTACAAAACTTATCCCCTCATTACACTAGTCTAAATATAAAATCTTCATACCGTAACCGACATATCCTTTAGCACGGACTAAACCTTCCACTGAATCTTCCTCAATGTCAGTAGGTACACTAATCACTACTGTCGGACCTTCTATTCACACCCGACTCATTTCCCTATAAAAACTTAGTGTACAGTCTAAAAATCCTTATAGTTCTTCTGGGAAAAAGGTGGAGACGGACATGAAGGGTGAGGTGGAGGTTCTTCGGAAGATTAAAAAAAAGTTTAAAATTGTATCTTAAAACGATAATTATAATTTATGTCTTACACTCTCGACCTGGTATTTCTTCCGACTCACGATTTCTTAACTACAAAAACTAGACACCACGACCTCTCCTGAGAACTCCGGAACCTGTTGTTTCGATAGTTTGGTCAGTTAGGATTTCCCTTAGTTGGGACTTATACGTAAACTTCCTGACTACGACTTCGACTTCGACTTCAAGATCAAGAAACCGGTGTACTACGTTTCTCGACTGAGTGGTCTTTTCTGGGACTACGACCCTTTCTAACTCCCTTCCTCTTCTTCCCCCGTTGTTTCCTTCTCTACCGACCCACCATAATAGTTGAGTTACGTGTACTTAAACTCGTTTGAGACCTTCTATAACTTCCTGTCCCTTCGGACCGGACGACGTTAGGTGCCCCAGTGTTTCTCAGTCTGTACTGAATCACTGACTTGTTATTGTTGTTATATAATCTCTATAATTATGATTCCTATCCAATTACCTGTTCCGTGTTGTCCCGAAGTCTAGATATTTGAGTATTCCGCCTGTGTTTATACCAATATACTTGATCTTAATAAAAAAATCGACAGAAATTTCTTCACCGGTTTCAATGGGATGAAGCAATTTCCATGCGGAGGTTTTTGACGATTTATTTTAGTACAACAATTACTAAACGTGACCAATAGAAGGAACGACCGAGTTCTCCATTTTATAGGTGGATATTACATCCTCTGACCCAAGCTAAGCACCTACTCTTTCTAGGAGACCTCTTCCCTTACCGTTGGGTGAAATCATAAAAACGGACCTCCTAAGGTACCTGTCTCCTCGGACCACCCGATGTCAGGTACCCCAACGTCAGTCTACACTGACTCGTTGATTGTGTGTGTGATTACTAAACGTCGATTCTTTCTGGTCCTTTGTCTCAACTATCTTCTTAATATAAGTGTTTACCTACTTTACATTATAACGACATGTTTTATGGACACGTCCACACAAACAGGATATAAGACGGTCTCTTTTACTTTCAGTTTTTTCGTCACGAGACTTATCACCTCACCTTGAAGGTTTTGTTACCCCTTTTCTAACATTGATACACTCGGACATCTATATAATTGTTTGGATTATAACAATAGTACAACGGTATAAATGTGTTTTGTTTAGTAGGGTAACATGTCGAAGTGCAATATGTTACAATATACAGGTACGATTGAGTTACTTCGACCTTTTTCAAAAATTTTATAAGGTCTAAAATTACAAAAATAGGAATCTCCAATTAAGGTTTACTGGGTCTTTATCGATTTATATAGGCAATACCTATAAAATCACTCTATCTTTTATAACCTCTAGATATCCTTCCAAAGACACTTACTCTGGACTGAAACTTCATCCCAGAGAAATGTGTACTTCTTCACCTCCTAGACTCTACCCTAGGAAAACCAACGACGACGACGACGACGATTCAGCGAAGTCCTCCAGGTTGAGACACGCTGGGGTATCTATCGTAGGGTGGTCCGAGGGGGTAGGGATCCTAAGAGGTCCGTTCTTGTGACCTCACCTAACGGTAAACTCCCACCGGAATTTAGGTTACTCTCCCAGAAATATTCTCTGTCTTCTCCTCTTCGATGTCTCTTCCCTCCCTACACCGGTACTCAGGTCCCTCCGAACTTCGGGGCGTTTCGACCTTCTCTGTTCTTTCGGGGAGGTGTCCTCGGAGACTTCCTTTGTTTCTGGACGAATGTGGAACTAGACTCTGTAGACGAGAGGTTTTGTCCCGTCCCTCCTATTTAAGGATTCGGTGTTCGACCACAATAAACAATGTCGACTGGGTCCTTTGTTTCTATTCATTATAAATTTTCAGATATACTGTTTCCTGTTGATAACATTTTCGTTTTTACCGTACAAGTTTCTTCCTCTGTGATAGACGTTAGTAAAGATATTTTTTATCTTTTCCTTGTTTCATGTTGTCTTTTTATTCTGTCTCTCTCAGTTGTCCGTGAAGTATCTTCTATGTGTTTTCTAGTTATCGTACATTTATAAATGAATTGAAAGAGTCGTTGGTTTTTTGTTCAGTTAAAATTATTAGTATTCCATCATACAGAGTCATATTTTAGTTTTTAGTGAAAATTAAACTATCATACTTCAAAAGTGTTGTAAGTTTCTTTCAATGGAAAGACAGTCCACGGTTAATTATGAAAATTTAAATAAAAAATTAACTTCCTATTGACGAAATGTCTTAAAGTAACAAAAGACGGTTTTGAGTTGTACTTAGTCGGAATCCATATGTATATAGGGGAGGAAAAACTTGGAGGGAGAGTAGAGGGAGGGGTAGGATGGGGATATCTAACTGAGTCTCTGGGACAAACTCAAAGGACTCGGTATCTCGTTTAAGGTAAACGATAGATAAAATGTACAATGGGAAAGGTATGTAGAGTGGGAGAGGAGGGGAGAGGGGTACAGGTATTCAGATGAGAGATACAGACAAAGAGGTGACGACGGATCATTTATTTAAGAAGTCATGGTAAAAAGATCTAAAACATATATACGTAATCTTATGGCCTCTTCCGTTACTGTGGGGTGAGGACGTGAGAACGGACCTTTTAGAGTACCTGCCTCCTCACACCACCCGGCGTCAGGTACCCCAGCGATTCTCAGCCTGTGCTGACTCGCTTAAGTGAAAGTGAAAAGTGAAAGTACGTAACCTCTTCCTTTACCGTTGGGTGAGGTCACAAGAACGGACCTCTTAGGGTCCCTGCGGCCTCGGAGTACCCGACGGTAGATACCCCAGCGTGTCTCAACCTACGCTAACTTCGCTGAATCGTCGTCGTCGTCGTCGTCGTAATCTTACGATATAAATGGAAAGAGAAAGACTGAATGAAGTGAGACATATTATTCAAGATCCAAGTAAGTCTAGTAAACTTGACTGAGTTTACACTAGGAAAAATACCGACTTATTATAAGGTGACACACATACATGGTTTTGAAGAAATAGGTAAGGAGATAGTTACCTGTAGATCCAACGAAGGTACAAGATCGATAACATTTACCACGACGTTACTTGTCACCCTATGTACACAGAAAAAGTTAAAACCAAAGGTGTCCCATATACGGATCCTCACCCTAACGATCCAGTATACCACCAAAATAAAGATTAACAAATTCCTTAGAGGTATGTTAGAAGGTGTCACCGACATAGTTAAATGTAATGGTGGTTGTCACGTTTTAACAAGGGAAAAGAGGTGTCAGAGAGGTCGTAAATAGTAAACATCTGAAAAATTACTACTACTAAGACTGGTCACACTACACTATAGAGTGACATCAAAACTAAACGTAAAGAGACTATTACTCACTACAACGTGTAGAAAAGTACACAAACAATCGAAAGACATACAGAAGAAACTTCTTTACAGACAAATACATAAAAAGGGTGAAAAACTAACACAACACACAAAAAGACCATAACTCAANTCTACGTCTCTTCCGGAAACTGTTTTTTGAGTGACATCAAAACTAAACGTAAAGAGACTATTACTCACTACAACGTGTAGAAAAGTACACAAACAATCGAAAGACATACAGAAGAAACTTCTTTACAGACAAATACATAAAAAGGGTGAAAAACTAACACAACACACAAAAAGACCATAACTCAACATACTCGATGTACATATAAAACCTTTAATTAGGAAACAGTGAACAAAGTAAACTCTAATAAAAGAGGTTAAGACTCCCGACAGAAAAGTGAAACGAATCTCAGAGGAAACGTCACTTTTTCGAAAATTCAAATTAGTCCACGGTCAATTATATCCAACTATTCTTCAGACCTCATGAACTCCTCCTCTTTCCCATGACCCCTACAACTCCTCCTCTTTTCATGTTTGAATAAAGGGGGATGTAAGGAGGTAGAAGTAGTGTACTTTACAAAAAAGAAATTCGGTTCTCGATTACCGAGTTTAGACTGTGACAAAGGTGACAAAGGGGTAAAGAAGGGTACTTTACTACCCTGGTCTACGGTACTAGAAGCAAAAGACTTACAACTCGAAATTCGGTTGAAAAGTGAAAAGAGAAAGTGAAAGTAGTTCTCCGAAAAATCAAGGAGAAGTGAAAGACGGTATTCCCACCACAGTAGACGTATAGACTCCAATAACTATAAAGAGGGCCGTTAGAAGTAAGGTCGAACACAAAGAAGGTCAGGTCGTAAAGAGTACTACATGACACGTATCTTCAATTTATTCGTCCCACTGTTATATGTCGGAACTGTATGAGGAAAAGGATAAACATTGGTCAGACAACAAAGTCCAGGTCAAGATTGACAACTAAGGACTGGACGTATGTTTAAAGAGTTCTCCGCCCAGTCCACCAGACCTTAAGGGTAGAGAAAGTCTTAAAAGGTCAAATAACACTAGGTGTGTCAGTTTCCGAAATCGTATCAGTTACTTCGTCTTTATCTACAAAAAGACCTTGAGAGAACGAAAAAGGTACTAGGTCGTCTACAACCGTTAAACTAGAGACCAAGGAGACGGAAAAGATTTTGGTCGAACTTGTAGTCCCTCAAGTGTCAAGTGTATAACGACTTCGGACCGAACGTCTTAAAACTCGTAATGAAATGATCGCACACTCTACTCACGTTAACACGTCATCAAATTCGTAAGAAACCGTAACGGAAAGAAACCTTAACCTTACTTTTGACTGGAAAAGGTCAGGATACCGGTGACGACTCAAAAGGTTTAAACGACCGTATAACTCCTGTCGTGAAAGTGCCGTAATAGAAAGTCCTAAACTTTCTCGAGTTGACCCCAAGGTAGTGGAGGCGATGGAAACAAGTATCACTACGAAAGATTCCGGGTGAACTAAAGTGTAAGGTCCTACAGACCGAGATCCACTCACTAGTGTGGTAGTACTAATAGACCCAGTACTTCGAGAAAAAACATGTCAAGAAGACACATAAGAACGGTGGAGAAGAATTATAGAAGACGAAGACGATCCAGGGATGGTAAAGACAGGAAATAGTTCGCGTAGAAACGTACTCTACAAGGGAACCATAGAGACTAAAGGAACTTCTCTAGAGATCAGAAAGGGTAAGACAACAAAAAGAGATAAAGAAACGTAACTAACGACTCCTTCCGAAAGAATAGAGAGGAACGATAAGAAACCTTGAGACGTAAGTCTACGAATATAGAAAGGAAAAGAGGAAACGAAAAGTGAAGAGAAAAGTGTCGATAAACATTCCGGGGGAGTCTGTCGGTAAAACGAAAAAACGTAAAGAAAAAGAACCCCTATCAGAACTAGGGACAGTGGACATGTTAAAGTGCTTGAAGGTAGGTATCAAGTAGTCCGTGAGATAGATAGTCTAGATCCGGGAATTTAGATAAAGAATGAAGATGACATATTAGTACTCCCTAAACTAAATCAAGTATGGACTTACCAGATCACCAAAAGAGGTGAAAGAAGTTAAAGTCAGACTTAAACCGTTATTCCTCAAGTACTAGACTCGGTGTCAGTCGAGGACCAGTACAGAAACAACTGACATATCCGGAAGAGGTAGAAAGCGACGTTTCTTATATGAGTTAGACTAAAGTCACAACTAGTAAACCACTACAGGTACACATCTCAGAATAGAACACTACAACCTTCTCCTACAAACGATACTGGTCACGTAAAAGAACCGTTTTGAGATAATCAAAAACGGGACGAAGTAAGACATAAGGTTCCGGTTTAAACGGATAATGACGTCCACAAAGAACTGAAGGATGAAAACATAAGATCAGGGGATATTACTTTTCCTGTAGGAAAAACCCACAATCAAGATTTTCCAGAACATCTAGAAGTATCTTGACAAGTTGAAGTCAAAGAAGTCACAATGAACAACCCCGTATCTGAACCTAATGAGACTATAACTTACCAAACGGAACCTTTACTTGTCTCTAGTAAGACAGTAAAAACCCTAACGTAGGTTCATGACGTAAAGTCTGAAAACAACTGGTACTACCGATGAGGTAAAGAAGATTCCCTAAGGACGGACTTCATCATCTATATAACCGGTAGACTCAATTTAAGTGGGTAAGGTCAGGTAAAATCAAACGACTAAGGATCTTACAGCTGCAAGTGAGAACGGTAGAGAACAAACTGGTGAAGGCTAAACGGAACTAAGAACCTGGACTGTAAGGTACAAGGATACGTTATAACGAGAAATGTCGTAGTCTGGAGTCTCTTTCGTTACCGTGGGGTGAGGTTATGAGAACGGACCTTTTAGGGTACTTGTCTCCTAGGACCATCCGACGTCATGTTCCCCAGTGATTCTTAGCCCGTGTTGACTCACTGAAGTGAAAACGAAAAGTGAAAGTACGTAACCTCTTCCTTTACCGTTGGGTTAGGTCATAAGAACGGACCTTTTAGGGTCTCTCTCTCCTCGGAGGACCCGACGGTAGATACCCCAGCGTCTCAGACTGTGACGACTTCACTAAATCGTCGTCGTAGTCTGGAACGAAGATAGTGGTCAGTGTAGGTGTTGACCCATAACAAAAACGAAACCGAGGTAGGAAAGTAAGAAAGACTTCAATAAAGAGGTGACTAGAGGTCATCTTATAACCCGTGGATGACTGGACCCCTCAAGGAGAAAGTCATAGAATAGTAAAACGGAAAAGTATGACAAATACCCTAAGAGTTCCGTTCTTATGACTTCACCAAACGGTAAGGGAAGAGGTCACCTGGTGGAAGACAGTCACTTTACTTTCACCACTCACTTTCACTTTTATTTTAACATCACTACTTTCTCTTTCACCTCTCACTTTTTCAACTGAATTCGAGTTGTAAGTCTTTTGCTTCTAGTACCGTAGACCAGGGTAGTGAAATACCCTTTATCTACCCCTTTGTCACCTTTGTCACAGTCTGAAATAAAAACCCCCGAGGTTTTAGTGATGTCTATCACTAACTTCGGTACTTTAATTTTCTGGAAATGAGGAACCTTCTTTTCAATACTGGTTGGATCTATCGTATAAGTTTTCGTCTCTGTAATGGAACGGTTGTTTCCAGGTAGATCAGTTCTGATACCAAAAAGGACACCAGTACATACCTACACTCTCAACCTGACACTTCTTTCGACTCGTGACTTCTTAACTACAAAAACTTAACACCACGACCTCTTTTGAGAACTCTCAAGGAACCTGACGTTCCTCTAGGTTGGTCAGGTAAGACTTCCTATAGTTGGGACCTACAAGAAACCTTCCTTACTACGATTTCGACTTTCAGGTCATGAAACCGGTGCAGTACACTTCTCAACTGAGTAACCTTTTCTGACCACGACCCTCCCTAGCCCCTGTCCTCCTCTTCCCCTACTGTCTCCTACTCTACCGACCTACCACAGTGAGTGAGCTACCTTCACTCAGACTCACTTGAGACCCTCAACCACTACCTGTCTCTCCGTGACACACGACGCTAAGTACCCCAGTGTCTCAACCTCTTCTGACTCGTTGACTTGACTTGACTTGCCGAGTTCTCATACGAAAAGGAATTCGAGACATGTTTACTAATATATTGTTGTTATGTAGAACAAACTCCTGTACCAAGAGAAAAAATTGTCCTTGGAAGACTGATTAGAAGAATAGAATTATTAAAATACCCTCACCCAGACCCTTCTGGAGAGAAAACTATCAAGATTAGGACGACTAAATTCTACATATAACACCAACACCCAGAACATTTTCATAAATTCCGGAACTATTCTGACCTTTTCCAGTCAAAAGTAAGGTTAGGGTTTCTTTTCGTTACGATTTCTTACAAGTTTGATGGTATTTTAACGTGAGTAGAGTGAGCGACCGTTTCATTACGAGTTTTAAGAGGTTTGGTCCGAAGTTGTCGTACACTTAGTACTTGAAGGTCTACAAGTTCAACCTAAACCTTTTCCGTCTCCTTGGTCTCTAGTTTAACGGTTGTAGGCAACCTAGTAGTTTTTCCGTTCTCTCAAGGTCTTTTTGTAGATGAAGACGAAATAACTGATGTGGTTTCTGAAACTGACAGACCTAGTGTTATTTGACACATATTAAGAAGTTTTCTATCCTTATGGTCTGGTGGACTAGACGGATGACTCTTTAGACATACGTCCAGTTCGTCTTTGTCAATCTTGACCTGAATCTTGTTGTCTGAATAAGGTTTAACCCTTTCCTCATGTAGTTGCGACTTATAACAGTGGGACGAATAAAGTGTATATACGTCTCCTGTAGTACAGTTTACGGTCCGATCTGCTTCGTGTTCGACCTTAGTTCTAACGACCCTCTTTATAGTTACTGGAGTCCATGTGTCTACTATGGTAGAAATACCGTCTTTCACTTTCTCGGAGAACTACTTTCATTCTCTCCTCTCACTTTTTCAACCGAATTTCGAGTTGTAAGTCCTTCTATTCTAGTACTGTACACCAGAGTAGTGAAGTACCGTTTATCTACCCCTTTGTTACCTTTGTCACTCTGAAATTAAAGGACCCGAGGTTTTAGTGACTTCTACCACTGTCGTCAGTACTTTAATTTTCTACGAACGAGAAACCTTCTTTTCGATACTGTTTGAATCTGTCGTATAATTTTTCATCTCTGTAACTAAACGGTTGTATTCAAGTGAATCAGTTTCGATACCACAAAGGTCATCAATACATACCTACACTGTCAACCTGATATTTCTTTCGACTCGTGGTTTCTTAACTAACCTCTTCCGTTACCGTGGGGTGAGGTCATGAGAACGGACCTTTTAGGATACCTACCTCCTCGGACCATCCGACGTCAGGTACCCCAGTACTTCTCAGTCTGTGTTGACTCACTGAAGGGAAAGTGAAAAGTGAAAGTACGTAACCTCTTCCTTTACCGTTAAGTGAGGTCACAAAAACGGACCTCTTATGGTCCCTACTCCCTCGGACCACCCGACGGCAGATACCACAATGTGTCTCAGCCTGTGATGAGTTCACTGAATCGTCGTTTCTTAACCACGAAAACTTGACACCAAAACCTCTTCTGAGAACTCTCAGGAAACCTGACGTTCCTCTAGTTTGGTCAGTTAGGGTGCCTTTAGTCAGGACTTATAAGTAACCTTGCTGACTACTACTTCGACTTTGACATTATGAAACCGGTGGACTACACTTCTTGACCGAGTAACTTTTTCTGGACTCACAACCCTTTCTAACTTCCGTCCTCCTCTTCCCCTGTTGTCTCTAACTCTACCAACCTACCGTAGTGCTTAAGCTACCTGTACTCAAACTCGTTCGAGGTCCTCAACCCCTTCCTGTCTTTTCGGACCATACGACGTCAGGTACCCCAGTGTTTCTCAACCTGTACTGACTCGTTGACTTGATTGAATATTCTGATCACTTACCCCCGTAAGAGACTAGGGGAAGACTACAAATACTGTCTGAGAAAGAGACAGGAAAAAGTGACATTGTTTTCGAGACTCATTATTTCGGACCAGGGACTAGGATTTCGATTTAAAAGAAACCTCTAGTGTTTAGACTGTGACAAGTAACATTCGGTAGTTATGGTTTTATCACTTCTTGATAGTTGGGATGAAAGGTAAAATCGGAGGAGAAAGAAAAAACCGACACGTGAGTTTTTGTTTGGAACCTCCTCCACAGTCAACTACGTCTATTTCGTCTCCTCTCAGAGACCACTAGATATTGCACCGAGTTCTTGAGCGGACGTAACACCTTCTGGACCTAAGTTAGGGACCTAACCCTTCTAGGGGACTTTCTCTCGTACCGTTGGGTAAGGTCATAAGAACGAACCTACTAGAGTTACCTGTTTTATCGGACCTCCCGACGCCAGTTGACCCGGTGTTTCTCAGTGTTTGGTGTCTCACTGATTTGTGTGTGTTCTGAAGTAACACACAAGTCGAGTCAAGTCAAGTCAGTGAGTCAGCACAGGCTGAGAAACACTGGGGTACTTAACGTCGTGCGGTCCGGAGGGACAGGTAACGGTTGAGGGTCCCAAGTGGGTTTGAGTTTAGGTAGCTCAACCACTACGGTAGGTTGGTAGAGTAGGAGACAGTAGGGGAAGAGGAGGACGGGGGTTAGGGACGGTCATAGTCTCAGAAAAGGTTACTCAGTTAAGAAGTGTACTTCACCGGTTTCATGACCTCAAAGTCGAAGTCGTAATCAGGAAGGTTACTTGTGGGTCCTGACTAGTGGAAGTCTTACTTGACCAACCTAGAGGAAAGTCAGGTTCCCTGCGAGTTCTCAGAAGAGGTTGTGGTGACAAGTTTTCGTAGTTAAGAAACCACGAGTCGAAAGAAGTGTCAGGTTGAGAGTGTACGTATGTATTGGTGACCTTTTTGGTATTGAAACTGATCTACCTGGAAACAACCGTTTCATTGCAGAGACGAAAACTTATATGATAGATCCAACCAGTATTGAAAAGAAGGTTCCTCATTCACAGAAAATTAAAGTACTGACGTTAGTGGTAGACGTCACTAAAACCTCGAATCTTTTTATTTTAGACTGTGACAAAGGTGACAAATGGGTAGATAAAGGGTACTTCACTACCCTGGTCTACGGTCCTAGAATCAAAAGACCTGCAACTCGAAATTCGGTTGAAAAAGTGAGAGGAGAAAGTGAAAGTAGTTCTCCGAAAACTCAAGAAGAAGTCAAAGAGGGTATTCCCACCACAGTAGACGTATAGACTCCAATAACTATAAAGAGGGTCGTTAGAACTAAGGTCGAACACAAAGAAGGTCGGGTCGTAAAGAGTACTACATGAGACGTATACTAAGAGGTTAATATGTTCTATAAAGATTTCTGTCAGTGTATTGAAGGTTTCCAGGAATTTTAACGGACTATAGAACAGTCCTGAAGGGACCACCAGGTCACCAAATTCTAAGGTACGAAGGTTACTTCTCCCGTGTCCAAGTTAAGGACCAACCACTTGATTCTAGGGTGTATGATTCACCACGTCGGTTTTTTAATTTTTAATCTTTCTTTTGTCTCTCTCTCTCCTCTATTGACGACTCCATTCTAGGACTCTTTAGTCTTCTTTTAATTAGATTAGAACCCGTCCTTAATCTAAAAGTGTTCTCCTTTCAGGAAAAAGGGTACCTTAGAACTCAGTTAAAAAAGACAACAGATATTTATGTCTATTACTCTATTCTTCGAGTAATAGTTTGTCAAGAACGACGTTTCCTTGACCTTTAATACAGAGAATGAAGGTAAGATTGATTTAGTATCATAAAGACACCCTTCTTGGATACAGAATAAGAGAAAATTATATATGAGTATGGACCATGTTCTTTACTACGTTTCATCCATTACTACGTTTAGGAATTTACACGAAAGAATAACGTTTAGTTATACTCTAGTTATAGAATGTACTTAAGTCATACACTGATTTACACACGAATTTTTAGACATTTAATGAATCCTAAATTGTCACGAACCTAATTGGTATAAGTATCGAAAAAAAAAAAAAAAAACTCTTTGTGACATATATTCAAGATGTTTATTTCCTTTATAGGAAAGTATAAGAAAAACCTTCCAAATAATGAATGTATTATCTGGAACCCTCTTTCCCAGTCATCCTCTTTTAAAAGTAACAACAAAACTTCAATTAGAGTTCTTTCAGTCTCTATACATACCACACTCACTCCTTTTAAAAAAAGGATACTCATACACACAGGAATACCGTCTTCCACTTCTCCTCGATTTTTCGGAGAACTACTTTCACCTTCTCCTCTCACTTTTTCAACGGAATTTCGAGTTGTAAGTCTTTTGATTCTAGTACCGTAGGCCAGGGTAGTGAAGTACCCTTTATCTACCCCTTTGTCATCTTTGTCACAGTCTGATTAAAAAACCTGAGATTTTAGTGACGTCTCCCACTGACGTCGGTACTTAAAAAAAAAAAAAAGTCATCCTCGAATGGAGGAAGAAAAAAAATTAAAATAAATAATAAAAAAAAATAAAAAATAAATAATAATAATAAAAAATTTAAAAAATTTAAAATTTTAGAAATTAAGAATGTACGCAAGGGTTTGTACTTGGGGGGAGGGTGGAGGGAGGGGTGTTGTAGAGAGACCCAGTAGGGGTACGTGGTCGTGGTTCGTACGACGTGGGATGCAGTCTGTACCTGAACGTCGGTACTTTAATTTTCTACGAATGAGGAACCTTCTTTTCAATACTGGTTGGATCTATCATATAAGTTTTGCCTGAAAACCTGACACTCCCTCTCCCTCTCCCACCCTACTAAACCCTCTTAGCGTAACTTTGTACATATGATAGTACATTCTTTGCTTTGTCGTCAGATATAAGATATGTTCTATGTCCTACGAACCCCGACCACGTGCCCCTACTGGGTCTCTCTACTATACCCCACCCTCCACCCTCCTCCTAAGTCCTAACCCTCGAGCATATGTGGGCACCGACTAAGTACAGTTACATACCGTTTTGGTTATGTCATAACATTTCATTTTAATTCATTTTTATTTTAATTTTTTTTTCCCCCCCCCCTCTCTGTAATGAAACGGTTGATTCCGGTCAGATCAGTTCCGATACCAAAAAGGACACCAGTACATACCTACACTCTCAACCTGACACTTCTTCCGACTCGTGGTTTCTTAATTACGAAAACTTGACACCACAACCTCTTCTGAGAACTCTCAGGGAACCTGACGTTCCTCTAGGTTGGTCAGGTAAGACTTCCTCTAGTCGGGACCCTAAGGAAACCTTCCTTACTATGATTTCGACTTCGAGGTCATGAAACCGGTGGAGTACACTTCTCAACTGAGTAACCTTTTCTGAGACTACGACCCTCCCTAACCCCCGTCCTCCTCTTCCCCTGCTGTCTCCTACTCTACCGACCTACCGTAGTACCTGAACTACCTACACTCAGACTCACTTGAGCCCCTCTACTACTACTTGTCCTTCCGGACCGTACGACGCTAAGTACCCCAGTGTTCAGCCTGTGCCGACTCGCCGACTTGACTTGACTTGACTACACACATAATACAGAGGTCGGAAATGACTGTGTTGATATCACACGTTCTAGACTATCGTACCCTTATGTTATCTCCACGAGTACAAGTACTTTTTCGGAAAAATCTTTTAGTTCGATTCTCTGAGGACTGTCTTAAAAACCAGAGATTCTTGTGATTGTTTCTCTCGATTAAAATTTCAAAAGTACCTGTTTTAATTTGAACTTTTACATATAACCCTTGGATGATACATTACCTGACATGTGTCTAAATGACCCGAAAAGACCTCAAATTTTTTTCCGTGGTGGAGTCCTCCTCACATCGTCTCCTTATAATTGAGTATGAGAAGAAGTCCGGAAGCTTGTCAAGTGTTTCAAACTAATCATCAGGATCGTTAGTAAAGTTGTAACTGAACGGTACAACTACTTCATGTAAACGTATCACTTGTTCGAAGTACCGGACAAACCCCTTAGGACTTATGTTTCAACTTCATCTAGTTAGGGACTGGAATTTGTTAGAGTAGAACCATCCCCCTCTGTATATATAGGTTTGTAGTTTAACTGAGATTACGTTCCGTCTCTTCGTAATCACAAGATTAACTCCGTGTATGTGTATCTATAGAGACTTTGTCATCCTTTAGTTTGTCTGTATCTATAGGGTTACCGTCGTAATGTAACACCCCTCTGACGGTGTCCCGAAGTTTGTCTCTGTTACCTCCTTTTCGTAAACATTTTGTTCTCACCAAGGTAGTGTATATTTGTGAGTCTGTTATAAAATTAAAGGGTAAGTACCTAGTGTCGGAACAACATCACTTCTCCGAACGTATTGAGTCACTTCGATACCCCGGTGGGTTCTGTCTACCCAGTATCACTTCTTAAGACTGTTTTGGACCAGGTGACCTTCTTTTTTACCGTTGGGTGGTATCAAAAGAACGAGGTTCTCGGGTTCCTTGACATACTTCTCCGTTTTTCTATACTGTGGTCTTCTACTCGGTAATTCCAATCTCCCACAAGTTATACGATGACACTTTCTGACCTCCCATTAATGATTGTCGAGTTCTTTCTTACTTCGTTGATCCGTTTTTACCTTTCCTGTGAGTCAACACCTATACAGACTACCACTTTCATTTCAGACTACGACATTTTTTGTTATAACGTAGACTTCAACCTTCCAATACAGGTACTTAGTTCCATTTGACCTACAACAGTTTGTCCTCTACCGTTATAACTTGTAGTTGTAGAATCCTTAGTCACTTGATTTTACCTGTCCTTACCTACTTAAATTAAGTCCACTGGGAATATATGTAATGACACCCTTCTTAGGGAACCTTCTTTACCCCATCGGAGTATCAATTATTTTATCAGATTTTACGTTATGGACCCACGTTAGAGTTTTTACTATCCTACTGGAACCAAACAAAGATTCCGTTTGGTAAGTTGTAGTCTCATTATATACAAGGTTAGTAACTACGACTTCTTCGACTTCAACTTAATCAAGATACTTTTGGATGTCGTGGAAGATATTGATTGTGGTTTTTTCGGTCCGCTGACCTTACGTTTTCATCCTCCAGTTCTCTATGGACCTCATTACCCGTTCAAACCGCGACTTCATATTTTACTTCGTCCCTTTTTCGACTTTCTCAAAACAGTTCTCTTGTGTACCCGGTATCGTTTATCGGAAAAGGTTGTTGGATTCTCTACTGAGACGTGTACCTATAGTCGTCTACCAGTTATGACTTTAGTCTAACTAATATAAGAAACGTCAGTTTCTATCTCTACGAGATATATCAGTCGTTTTTTGTTCTGGACCTCGACTGACACCGAGTCTAGAACTCGAGGTATAACGTTTTAAGTCTGAATTCAACTTTTTTTATCCCTTTTAGTGATCCGGTAAGTCCATACTGGATTTAATTTGAGGAATACTGATATATCACCTCCACTACTTATCTAAGTTCACCAATCTAGACCATCTGTCTCAGGAACTTCTGGATACCGACCTCCAAGTATTGTAACATGTCCTGTGTCTCTGGTTTTGGTGAAAGTTCTTTTTCTTTACGTTCTTCCATTTCCCAACAGACTCCTCCGAAATTTTTATCGGTTCCTTTATCCTTCACTTTCCGTTCCCTTTTTGCTTTTCCATGTGGGTTGACTTACGTCTCAAGGTCGCTTGTCATTCCTCTCTATTTCTAAAAAATTACTTGTCACTTCTCTTTATCTCCTTTTGTTGTCTTACCCTTTCTGTTCTCTAGATAAGTTCCGATCTCTATAGTTTTTTTTTTTAAAGTACTCTCCTACTCGTGCTATGTCCTACCTTTGACATTCCTATATTGTCTTCGTCTCTATAATTCTTCTCCACCGTTCTTATGTGTCTTTTTGATATATTCTTTCCAGTATTACTGGCTCTATTGGTACTACCACACGAATGAGTGGATTTCGGTCTATAGGACCTTACACTTCAATTCCCCCGGAATCCTTTATAATGACGTTTCTTTCCATCACCTCCACCGTCTTAACGTGGACTCGATATGTTTATGATTTTCTACTACGACAATTTCAAGACGTGAGTTATATAGTCTTTTAAACCTTTTGAGTCGTTACCGGTGTCTTGACTTTTTTAAATCAAAAGTAAGGTTATAGTTCCTTCCCATTACAGTTTCTTCCAAGTTTGAGGACGTGTTGACATGAGTAAAGTGTACGATCGTTCTAACACGAGTTTGAGTAAGTTCGGTCCGAAGTTTTGGTACACTTTACTCTTGACGGTCTGTATGTTCGACCCAAACTTCTCCGTCTCCTTTGTCCCTGGTTTGACGTTTGTGGGTAACCTAGTACTCCTTTCGTTCCCTTAAGGTGTTTATGTAGATGAAGACGAAGTAACTAATTCGATCCTAACACACCTAGTGTTGTTTGACACTTTTTAAGAATTTCTCTACCCTTGTGGTCTGGTGGAATGGATGGACGACTCTTTAGGCATACGTCCAGTTCTTTGCTGTGGATCTTAGACTGTTCCTTGTTGGTTGACCAAATTTGACCTTTCTTTCATACTGCTTCGACATATAATAGTTGGATAAATAAATTGAATATATGTCTCACATAGTACTCTTTGCGACCCGACCTACTTCGTCTTCGACCTTAGTTCTGACGACCCTCTTTATAGTTTTTGTGATCTATACTTCTACCATAGTGGGATTGCCGTCTTTCGTTTCTCCTTAATTTCTCGGAGAACTATTCTAACTTTCCCCTCTCACTTTGTCGTCCGAATTTAGAGTTGTAAGTTTTTCAATTCTAGTACTGTAGACCAGGGTACTGAATACCGTTTATCTTCCCCTTTTCCACCTTCGTTATTGTCTAAAATAAAGGAAACCGAAGTTTTAGTGACACCTGATACTTAAAGTCTGTACTTTAATTCTCTGTGAACGAGGGACCTTTCTTTCGTTACTGTTTGGATCTGTCGTATACGTTTCGTCTCTATAACGAAACGGTTGTTTCCAGGTATATCAATTCGATACAAAAAAGGTCAGTAGTACATACCTATCCTCTCAACCTAGTATTTCTTCTGACTTCCGACTTATTGTCTACGAAAGTTCAACACTAAGACCTCTTCTGAGAACTCCAGGGAACCTGACGTTCATATAGTCCTTCAGTTGGGATTTCCTTTAGTTGGGACTTATAAGTAACCTTCCTGACTACGACTTCGAGGTTATAAAACCGGAGAACTACACTTCTCGGTTGAGTGACCTTTTTTGAGACTACCACCCTTTCTATCTTCCGTTTACCTCTTTTACAGACGTCTCCTACTTTCCCAATATGTCGTAGGCTTTGAGTTACTTGTATTGAAACTCGTTTGAGAAACTCTGTCACCTCCTGTCTTCTCGGACCGGACTATGTCCGGTACCCCAGTGTTTCTCAGTCTGTGATGAATCACTGACTTGTTGTTCTTAAAGTTAATCAATCTCAAAGTACCGAGACTTTCATGTCTAGATTTTAATATAGAGACATCATTCAAAACTGATCTCTACACTTGTTGTTTAAGTTTGTTTAAGATTTGATTAATACCCCCAATCCTTAATAAACAACTTTCCTTCACTGTAAAGTGTGTGACGTATGACATGTATGTCATATGTAATTAGGAATGTTTTTTGAATGTCTATTTTTACAGATCTTTTATTTACATATTATTTCACAAATGTTATACATAAATTACTATTTACTCTAAAGTATCATCAAAACCTCTTATAATTTTCATTAGGGGTAAATAAGGATATTGTACCGTACCCCATGAAGTTACACTCTGTTTACGATCGTACTTACCCAGTACCTAGAGAGGTGCGTCCGTATAGAAACCAGGGATTTAATTGTACCATCCACCTTTACGTCCCCTGATAACTACAATAAACTTACTAGTTTTATTAGACCTACTAGATATTTTAAAACATATTACAATACTTGGAGGTAGGTATCCAGAAGTCCGTGAGATAATCTATATTCGGGAACTTAGATAAACAGTGAAACCGACATATTGGTATTTCCTAAACTAAACACAGTATTGACTTACCGGTCATCAAAAGGAATGAAGTAAGTTAAGTTCTGACTTAAAACGTTATTCCTCAAGTGCTAGACTCGGTGACAGTCGAGGTTCAGAACAAAAACGACTGACATATCGGGAAGAGGTAGATGCCGACGTTTCTTATATTAGTTAGACTAAAACCATAACTAGTAGACCACTACAAGTATACATTACAAAAGAGAACACTACAACCTTTTCACACAAACAATACTGGTCACTCAAGAGTACCGTTTTGAGACAATCCGAAACGGGACGAATTAAAACATGAGGTTCCGGTTTGAACGGACAATGAGGTCCATAGAGAACTGGAAGATGAAAACGTAAAGTCAGGGGATACTACTTTTTTTACAGTGCAAAACGACAATCAAGATCTTCCAGAACATCCAGAAGTATCTTGACAAGTTGAAGTCAAAGAAATTGAAATCACCAATCCTGTAACTGAATTTAATGAGACTATAACTTATTAAACGGAACCTTTACTTGACTCTAGTAAGACAGTAAAAACTCTAACGTGGGTTCATAACACAAAGTCTGAGAGAATAACTGATACTCCCGATGAGGTAAAGAAGATTCCCTAAGAACGGGTGTCATCATCTATGTTACCAGTGGACTTAATTTAAGGACAGGTAATATCAAGTGACTAAGGATTTTACAACTACAAATGGGAACGGTAGAGGACACACTGGTGAAAACTAAATGGAACTAAGTACCTGGATTGTAAGGTCCAAGGATACGTTATAATAAGAAGTGTCGTAGTCTGAAATCAAAGTGGTGGTCCATGTAACTGTAGTCCCACAACAAAGGTGACACCGAGTCGGAGAAATAAGGAAGACCTTGATATAGAGGTGAGAAGAGGTCGTCGTATAACCTATAGATGGATGGACCCCCACCCCACCCCCCGAGTAGAAAGTCACAATAGAAAAACGGAAAAGTATGACAGGTACCTCAAGAGTTCCGTTCTTAAGACTTCACCAGACGGTAAGGGAAGAGGTCATCTGATGTAAAACAGTCTTGAGAGGTGTTACTGTGTAGACAGAACCCATCACGATGAACCGTACCAAGTAACAAAGTGAGTCAATACGTTTCGACACTCGGTACACTATTAAAACAAATCAAAAGACACCAATAGTAAAAGTAAGACATAAAGGAGACTACCTACTCTTATTCTCCGAACACGTTCGAAGGACTACCCTTCGCGACCGACACCCCCTTTGTCAGAACGAGACTACCCGTTCCGGTACGAGTCATTTAGAAATTGGGTTAAAAGACGACTACCACCCGGATACAAGGAAGGGACATCAAACTAGACTCCATTTTAATACCATTCCCATTATAACTGGAACAGGTTTTTCTGAGTACGGTCGTGTACAGTGGAGGGTACTGACGACGACAATCACGGGAATTGGGACAACGTCCGGTGACAGTTGGGTGTGGAGACGGTCTCTGAGGATGAGTGTCTGGTCAGACCGAGTCAGAAAACACCCCAGTGACGAGAAAATAGTACCCAGGAGTACTGGGTATAAAATAAACATGGGAGGTTCTCAGAGACAAAGGGGTCGAGACACCCGTAAGACATTAGTTTAGAGTGACTGGAAGTTTCAGTCTATGGGACCCCTAAGAGTCAGGGAAACGACCTAGGGGTCCAACCCTTCAAACAACATCCCTTATCTTGAAAGTGTTGTGACACTCTTGAAGAAACCATATCAACAGGAGGTCAAAGACTTAAGGAGTGGGACCCGAGATACCCCCTTCTCCCCGTTTACCGTTGGAGGAGGAGAACCTGGTTTGGAGGATCCTAATGACGACGGTCTCGGGGATAGAGGGATCGTCCAGTGACAAGTCCTCTTGAAGTTTGTAAGTTTCCGTCTAGACCGAGTCAGAGATATCTCCAATGACGAGGAAAGGGACCCAAGACAACGTGTGTCACAAAACAAACACGGGAAGTTCTCAGAGACCACCTGTACTTCAAACTAAAATTTGAGGTAAACGAGGAGGATGACAGGACAACACCAAAGAGGAAACGGGAACCTACACCCCATAAAAAAAAAAAAAACTACTCAAGATTGTAAGAGGACAATTATCAAAAAGTCGTTGATCAACACTAAAACCACCAAAGTGTCCTCTTCTACTCGTGTGTAGGAAGATGGGACGGTAGAGTGAATATCCACACTAGTTTAGGTAGGAGTTCTTTTTCTTTCCGTTTTACCAACAGACTCCTCCGGAATGTTTATCGACGCCTTTCTTCTCTTCACTTTACATTTCCTCTTTTGCTGTATGGGTAGACTTACGTCTCAAGGTTTCTTCTCGTTCCTCTCTATTCTTCCGGAAGAATTTACCTGTTACGTTTCTTTATCTCCTCTTTTTTTGTCTTATCCTTTCTGATCTCTAGTGAAGTTTTTTAATTTATATAGTTCCCTTGTAAAATACGTTTCTACCTATGTCTTTTCCTTTCTTTGTCGTTCCTGGATTGTCTTCGTCTTCTATAATTCTTCATTACCTTTCTTATGTATCTTCTTGACATCTTTTTAAAGAATAACTGGTCCTATCCAGTAAATCGAGGACTTCTCCTTGAATTCTCAAAAGTTCTTCCACTTTCTCTCACTTTTTCGACTCAATTTCGAGTTGTAAGTTTTTTGATTCCATCGTAGAACAGGGTAGTGAAGTACCATTTATCTACCCATTTACCTTTGTCACTGTCTGAAATAAAAGAACCCGAGGTTTTAGTGACACCTGACACTGACATCGGTACTTAATTTTCTGTAACCGAGGAACTTTCTTTTCGATACTGTTAGGATCTGTCACATAATTATTTCGTCTCTATAGGGAAACGGTTGTTTCCAGTTAGATCAGTTTCGATACCAAAAAGATCATCAGTACATGTCTACACTCTCAACCTAGTACTTTCGACTCCTGTTTTCTTAACTACGGAAACTTGACACCTTCCTAACTACGACTTCGACTTCGAGGTTATGAAGCCGGTGGACCAGATTCTTGTACTCTTGTCTCTCTGTCTCTCTAGAAGACTTCCTGTCCCGTAAATGAGGGTTACTTTCAGTCAGTAAGAAGTGTATTCTCTTTTTTTCGTACTCTTTTTAGGTGGACTCCGAGAAAACCTTAAGTAGATAATTTCTATACCTTTTTACCGTTTTCTTAACTCTCTTTGAGAAAACTCCGTAACTTCTAGAAGTAGTTAAAGTCCCATGAAGATGAAGTTTTTTTCCCCCGGTCTCTTCGTCCCTACTCTCTTTAAGGGTTCTATTCTTTCAACTGAGACCATGGTCTCGTTATTTTTAAAGTGTTAATGAATTATTCTACCGTCGGTCGACATTACGTCTTTTCTTATGAAAAAAATATCAATTCTTTCGACCACCGAGTTGAAATTTATTATTACTCTTGACACCTTTGAATGGTCACGAGTCTAAAATTCAGTACGTCTTTTCTTTAGGGACCTCTTACTCATTTACTTCGGTTTTCCCTTGACTCATTTTGATTCGTCGGTAAGATCTTCGTACTGTACTGTTCCTTACACAGGAAAAAGAAACTCACTGATAGTAAATGAAGTCGCAGATAAAAAATTATATATTTTCTAGACCGTATTGTATTTATTAATGTCATGTATACCTTTGGGTTTCTTCTATACTGGGTACCTGTTATTCTCTTTATTAGTCAAGTTCATCTTAGTTTCGACTTCAACTTCAACTGTAATAGTCTGTCTTTTGAATTTTATAGACACTAAGAAAAACTTAATCACTCCAAAAAAAAATCTATATACAAGTTCTCAGTTTAACGACCTAGTATATCATCAAGATGAACGTCAAGAAAAAGTCTTTGAAGATACGACAAAAGGTGTCACCTTTATAGTTAAATGAAAGGGTTCTCGTCACATGATCCCAAGAGGAAAGAGGTATAGGAGTAGTTGTAAACAATAAACACAAGAAAAACTACTATTGGTAAAACTGTCCATACTCCACTATAGAGTAACACCAAAACTAAATGTAAGCGGACCACTAATCGTTACAACTTCAAGAAAAGTACACGGACAATCCGTAGACGTACGGGAGAAACCTTTTTACAGGTAAGACAGGAAGACGAGTTAAAAGTTAGTCCCACACACACACACACACACACAAATAGCACCCAACAAACTCGACAAATATATACAAACCATAACTAGAGAATAGTCAGTATAGTAGAGATTTATAAGAGAGAATGAGTCATCTAACAGAAAAACAAAACAACTACCAAAGGAACGACACTTTTTTGAAGACTCAAATTAATCCGGGACGAATAAATAAAAACGAAAATAAAGGAAATGAAATCCTTTGTATAATTTTTTATAACGATGTTAATACGTTTATTTGTTGTCCATACACTTTTCTATAAGTTGTAACGATTATACATATGTGTTTATATATGTGTTACCCTATCATGGGTCAGTATTTTTTCTTATTTTAAAACGGTAAACGTCGTTACACTTAACTGTACCTCTTGTAATACGATTCACTTTATAAAGTCTTTCTCTTACTTTTATAACGTATTATAATCAATATACAAATTATATTTCTTATATTTTTGATCTCTGGTATTGTATTTTCTTCACCTGAGTGTCTATATCTCCGTTTTTATTACCAACGTTCACCTTCACCCCTTCTCCCCGTATATCCTTACTCTTTCTTATTCTCTATCTTTAATAAGAGACAATCTATCCAGTTCCTACATATCACGTTGACCCCTTATCTCTGTTATAAAACATTATTAAAATTTACCTTACATTAGAAATTTTCTAATGTCTATGTAGATTTCCTATCTATCACTTTTTCGTTTTTGTCACTGTCTAAAATAAAAGCACGTGAGGTTTTAATGACACCTACCACTGACGTCGGTGTTTTAATTTTCTGTGAACGAGGAACTTCTTTTTAATACTGTTTGGATCTGTCACGTAATTTTTCGTCTCCATATTAAAACAGTCGTTTCCAATCATGTCAGTTTCGATACAGAAAAAGTCATCAGTACATACCAACATTCTCAACCTGTTAGTTCTTCCGACTCTTCACTTCTTAAATACGAAGACTTAACGCCACGACTTCTTCTGAGAACCCTCAGGGAACCTGTCGTTTCTCTAGTTTGGTTAGTTAAGATTTTCTTTAGTTGGAACTTATAAGTGACCTTCCTGACTACGACTTCGACTTCGAGGTTATGAAACTGGTGAACTACGTTTCTCGGTTGAGTAACCTTTTCTGTGATTACGATCCTTTCTAACTCCCGTTCTCCTTTTCCCCTACTGTCTTCTACTCTACTAACCTACCGTAGTGACTGAGTTACCTGTACTCAAACTCATTTGAGGTCCGCTATCACTTCCTGTCCCTTCGGACCTCAAGACGTCAAGTACCCCAACATTTCTCAATTTGTACTGAATCACTGTCTTGATTTTGTTGTCGGAAATTTTTGACATTTTTTAAAAAGTTTAATTTTTTATTATTTTATGGGTACTACAAAAAATTTTTTACGACTTTCTAACACCTTATCCACCTGTTTTATATATTCCGTTAACCATAGAAGTCATCTCTGTACTTTTAATACTTTTTTCTTAGTTTATCTTTATGATCTTAACTTTTAATTTACTTTCTTTCCTTCTTAAGAAATTTACCCGTCCCATCTTTGTTGTTTCTTTTCTTACTCACTTTTATTTTGTGGAGTTTTTATATTTGTCTTTACGTTTATCCTTTTTTTTACTCATTTTATTGTCTTGTTTCACTGGTTCCAAACACCTTATTATAATTTTTCAGAATAATTTTAATGTCTATTAATTCTGTCTGAAAATTTATTTATTAAGACCCTGTTGACCCATCGATAAGCGTTTTTCAATTTTAATCTAGGTGTAGATTGTGGCACGTGTACTAATTTAATGTTCCTGATATTCTTTCATCTCTGTTTAAGAAGGAAGTCAAGTCAAGTCAAGTAAGCGAGTCAGCACAGACTGAGAATCGTTGGGGTACTTAGCGTCGTGCGGTCCGGAGAGACAGGTAGTGGTAGAGCGCCTCAAGTGAGTTTGAGTGCAGGTAACTCAGTTATTACGGTAGGTCGGTAGAGTAGGAGACAGTATGGGAAAAGGAGGACGGGGGTTAGGGAGGGTCGTAGTCTCAGAAAAGGTTACTCAGTTGGGAAGCGTACTCCACCGGTTTCATAACCTCAAAGTCGAAATCGTAGTAAGGAAGTTTCTTGTAGGTCCCGACTAGAAGAAATCTTACCTGACCAACCTAGAGGAAAGTCAGGTTCCCTGAAAGTTCCCAGAAGAGGTTGTGGTGTCAAGTTTTCGTAGTTAAGAAGCCGCGAGTCGGAAGAAGTGTCAGGTTGAGAGTGTAGGTATGTACTGTTGACCTTTTTGGTATCGGAACTGATCTGCCTGGAAACAACCGTTCCATTACAGAGACGAAAAGTTATACGACAGATCCAACCAGTATTGAAAAGAAGTTTCCTCATTATTAAATAATTAAAGTACCGACGTTAGTGGTAGACGTCACTAAAACCTCGGGGGTTTTTATTTCAGACTGAAACAAAGGTGACAAAGGGGTAGATAAAGGGAATCCACATCCCTTTAAGATAGATTCATATCGAGTTTTAGGACTTGGTTATTTTTTTTTCAAAATATACAAAGTAATGTATTTTTAAACTTCCTCTTTTCTAATTGTTGAATCATCTTTTGATTGTATATTTTTCTTGTAAACGTCTTTATATGTTTTATCGAGTGTTTGAGCGAGTATTACTCTTTTACGTTTATTTTCTTGTGATTCTTTGGCAATTACTGTATAATCTGACTGTTTTGATTTTAATAGAACCGTAACGACACCTCTTTATCTGTGAGTATGTTACGTCTACCTTTACGTTCAACTGAGTTGGGAATTTTTTAAAAAAACTTTTATAGATGATTACGATAAATACGTGAATTGAGAGTGGGTATTCAAGGGAAAGATCTTACGTTGGATTTCTACGTGGAATTGTTGTGTTGTTTTTTTGTGTATAGGTGTTCAAATAAATAAAGTCGTAACAAGTATTATCCTTTTATAACTTTTATTAGATTTACAAGTACGTATCCTGTCACTACCAACATATTTATGGTGTAGATGTGTTCTTCGATAATTCTTAAGTGGTTTTTCTTTTACAACGTATAGATACTCATCTAACCTCAATAAACCTCACTAAAGATTCTA
The DNA here is from genome assembly GCA_006410555.1 of Capra ibex. NCBI lineage: Eukaryota > Metazoa > Chordata > Mammalia > Artiodactyla > Bovidae > Capra > Capra ibex. The sequence continues at coordinate 46,508,947 of SJYO01033645.1, read as the reverse complement.
TACGTTAACTCAATCGTTCGTTTTACATTCTTATTGAAATCATTTAATGTGAAAGCCCTTCTTTCTTCCTCTATCTTTGTGTACGAAAAATAGTAAACATATTTCCTTTATGTCCTTTCGATGTGGTCTACGATTTCTCTAACCTATATAGCCTATACGTATCCCATATATATCCACCCTCCCCTTTCTCACCTTTAATCACCCCTTACTTTAACCATCACTACTCCTACTTTACTATGAAGCACTTCGTATTGAAAAACATATGAAAACTGAAAATTTTTAGTATCATTGTAAATAATACCTGGTCTTTAGTTTATTAATGATAATTGACTAATCTCCTTTCGACTTAACTTTGGATTCGACTAAGGTCAATTGGGTTAAAATAATGTTTACGTGATATAATTACTTGATTTCTCGAAGAACTACTTTCACTTTCTCCTCTCACTTTTTGAACCGAATTTCGAGTTGTAAGTCTTGTGATTATAGTACCGTAGACCAGGGTAGTGAAGTCACGTCAAGTCAAGTTAAGTCGGTGAGTCAGCACAGGCTGAGAAACTCTGGGGTACTTAACGTCGTACGGTCCGGAGGGACAGGTAGTGGTTGAGGGTCTCAAGTGAGTCTGAGTGCAGGTAGCTCAGTCACTACGGTAGTTCGGTAGAGTAAGAGACAGCAGGGGAAGAGGACGGGGGTTAGGGAGGGTCGTAGTCTCAGAAAAGTTTACTCAGTTGAGAAGTGTACTCCATCGGTTTCATGACCTCGAAGTCGAAATCGTAGTAAGGAAGGTTTCTTTAGGGTCCCAACTAGAGAAAGTCTTACCTGACCAACCTACAGGAACGTCAGGTTCCCTGAGAGTTCCCAGAAGAGGCTGTCGTGTCAAGTTTTCGTAGTTAAGAAACCGTGAGTCGAAAGAAGTGTCAGGTTGAGAGTGTAGGGATGTACTGGTGACCTTTTTGTTATCAGAGCTGATCTGCCCGGAAAAACCGTTTCATTACAAAGACGAAAAGTTATATGATAGATCCAACCAGTATTGAAAAGAAGGTTCCTCATTCGCAGAAAATTAAAGTACCGACCTCAATGGTAGACGTCACTAAAAACTCGGGTTTTTTATTTCAGACTGTGACAAAGGTGACAATACCGTTTATCCACCCCTTTGTCACCTTTGTCACCGACCGAAATAAAAAGACCCGAAGTTTTAGTGACGTCTACCACTAACATCGGTACTTTTATTTTCTGCGAATGAGGAACCTTCCTTTCAATACTGGTTGGATTTGTCGTATGATTTTTCGTCTTTGTAATGGAAAAGTGTTTCCAGGTAGATCAGTTCCGATACCAAAAAGGTCATCAGTACATACCTACACTCTCAACCTGACACTTCTTTCGACTCCCGACTTCTTAACTACGAAAACTTGACGCCACAACCTCTTCTGAGAACTCTCAGGGAACCTGACGTTCCTATAGGTTGGTCAGGTAGGATTTCCTCTAGTCCGGACCCACAAGCAACCATCCTGACTACAANGGTAGACGTCACTAAAACCTCGGGTTTTTTTATTTCAGACTGTGACAAAGGTGACAATACCGTTTATCCACCCCTTTGTCACCTTTGTCACCGACCGAAATAAAAAGACCCGAAGTTATAGTGACGTCTACCACTAACATCGGTACTTTTATTTTCTGCGAATGAGGAACCTTCCTTTCAATACTGGTTGGATTTGTCGTATGATTTTTCGTCTTTGTAATGGAAAAGTGTTTCCAGGTAGATCAGTTCCGATACCAAAAAGGTCATCAGTACATACCTACACTCTCAACCTGACACTTCTTTCGACTCCCGACTTCTTAACTACGAAAACTTGACGCCACAACCTCTTCTGAGAACTCTCAGGGAACCTGACGTTCCTATAGGTTGGTCAGGTAGGATTTCCTCTAGTCCGGACCCACAAGCAACCATCCTGACTACAACTTCGACTTTGAGGTTATAAAACCGGTGGACTATACTTCTCGACTGAGTAAACTTTTCTGCGACTACGACCCTTTCTAACTCCCGTCCTCCTCTTGCCCTGTTGTCTCCTACTCTATCAACCTACCGTACTGACTCAGTTACCTGTACCCAAACCCACCTGAGGTCGTCAACCATTACCTGTCTCTCCGGTCCACACGACACCAAGTACCCCAGTGTTTCTCAGTCTGTGATGACTCGTTGACTTGACTCGACTTGACTTGACTTACTTATTGTACTGGAGTAACTTCCCATAACCCTTCTCTTATTGATTGTTAATTAAAACCTTTCGTCATAAAACGTTTTCCGTTTTTCTTAATGTAACTTTATGATGTTAGATCAATCATTAAGAAAAATATATGTTCTTATACAATACTTCAGACATTAATGAAATACACATAAGACTTTAATTTGTTTGTTACTCATATCATATCTATTCGTCTCGTTCTAAAGAGTAAAACTCCCCTTTTAAAATGTTTATTCTTTCCTTATTCTTTCTGATTTTATTTGTATTATAATTTAATTTTAGTCACCACAGACATACATGATGAGTAAAAAAATCTTATTCATATGTACGTGTTTGTGTATGTGTACACACACACACGTCGTATCTTATGAATGTTTATAAATTATCAGACAGAATATTCTCCAACACCCTCTTTAGTCTCATAACTCTTAGGGTATATCACTTTTTATAGGAAAAGGTTTTTTCTTTTTTTCTCGTGGAACCTTTTCTTCAATTAAGATCCTGACTCTGTGTTTTTTACGTTCTATTGGAACTTTGTAGAACACTATAATCTTGTGTTTCTTCACGAATTTACATACCCCTCTTATACTTAGTAAGTATAACGACCATCTTCACATTTTGACATGTTGATGATACCCTTCTTCAAATTATCAAAGAATTTATTGTTTAATAGTATTTTGAGTTTTTAACGTGGGACTTGTAAATGAGTTCTCTTTATTTTTAAACAGGTACGTTTTTAGACATGTACTTATGTACTTACGAGTACCATTGAAATAATATTATCGGTTTTTGATCTTAGTTGAACTTAACAGGACTTAAGAAACCACCAGGCCACCGATTCGACAACGTGAGTGTTACGTCTCGTGGACCCAAATTAGGGACCAATCCCTTGATTTAAGATGTACGGTATTGATTTCTAAGACGTACAGTGTTGAAATTTTTTTCTAACAATTATGTGTGGTTTTGAATCCGATTAGAAGTCACTTATTTCGACTCACTTTTTCAGTGAGGGTCTTCCGATACGAGAGACTTAGGCAAATATATTGTAAAAATTTTACTGTTTCTAAATCTTTACTTTTTATCTAATAACGAACGGTTTCCAATCTACCACCACTCCCCATGTTCCCCTAAATATTTCCTTTATCAACTTTGACAAGACATAGAACTGACACCACCATTTATATATTTGTACATTATTTTGACGTATCTTGATTTATTCATGTTCAATTTAAAACATTTATTATTATGACCACTTAACATGACAGTTATAGATAAAAAAATTTTAAAGTAAAATTGTGAAAACTTCAGACATCTTTTAATATTGTCTTTGTGAATGTGTCGCGAATGAAACATGGTCTGTAATAGGGTTCATAATACGTATCTAATTCAATCAAGTGAGATTTTTTTAAGGACTCCTTTCGTGTTAATAATGTGATTAAAAGTTGTCTTCTACATTGACTCAGTGTCTCTTAAATTGACTAGTCTAAGTGTGTTAATCATTCACCGTCATACTCCGAAGTTTAACACAAGTATACGTAACAAATTCTTTGAGTTTTATAAGATGTTCTGTAATACTTTTTGTCGGTGGAAGACGTAAGGGAAAGGTCGGAAGGGGTTTGATATATAAGTTGATTATACGAATGTCTTCTACTCCTGAATTCAGAGAAAGTAGTGACAATCTTTGGTGGTGTATGGAGACTGTGAGGTGTAAAAGGGTGAACTTAGGAAAATTATAGTAAAGTAAAAAATAGAAAAAAAAAAAACCGGACCCCCGTCTACTCTTGTACAGGTATGTTCGTGAAAGAAAAAAGATTATTAATTAGATAAAAAAATAACTTCCCATTGACGACATATCTTTCAAACAAAAGACAGATTGGAGTTGTACTTAGTCGGTATCCATATGTATATAGGGGAGGGAAAACTTGGAGAGAGGGTAGAGGGAGGGGTATGGTGGGGAGATCCAACTCTGTCTCAAGGACGGTTCGGAAGACTCGGTATGTCGTTTAAGGGTAACCGATAGATAAAATGTATACCATTACATTCAAGGGTCCAATGAGAAAGGTATGTAGAGTGGGAAAGGAGGGGAGAGGGGTACAGGCATTCAAATAAGAGACACAGACAAAGAGGTACAGACAACGGGACATTTATTTAAGAATTCATAGTAAAAAGATCTAAGGAATATATACGTAATCTTATATTGTACATAGAAAGACAAAGACTGAATCAAGTGAGACATAAGCGAGTCCAAGTAGGTGGAGTAATCTTGACTGAATTTACAATAGGAAAAATACCAACTCATTATAAGGTAACACATTGCTTCCTTTGATATTCGTTCCACTTTTCTGTTGGAAGACTTACCCTCTTTTATTATCGTTTAATTCGTTAACTGTTTCTTAATTAGAGTTTCTTTATGTTGGTTGAGGACATCGAGGTGAGGTCTTTTTATTTGCTGAGTTAGTTTTTTACTCTGTTTCTTGATTTGTCTGTAAAGAGGTTTCGTCTGTATGTCTAACGATTGTTTGTGTACCTTTCTACGAGTTGTAGTGAGTAATAGTCTCTTTACGTTTAGTTCTGGTGTTACTCCATGGTAGAGTGTGGTCAGTTTTACCGACGGTAGGTTTATAGATGTTCGTTATTTACGACCTCGCCCCACCTCTTTTCCCTTCGGGGAATGTGACAATCACCCTTACGTTTGATTATGTCGGTGATACCTCTTGACACACCTCTAAGGAATTTTTTGACCTTTATCTTGACGGAATACTGGGTCGTTAGGGTGACGACCCGTATGTGTGGTTCCTTTGGTCTTAACTTTCTCTGTGCACATGGGGTTACAAGTAGTGTCGAAAGAAATATCATCGGTCCTGTACCTTCGTTGGGTCTACAGGTAACCGTCTACTTACCTATTCTTTCGTCACCATGTATATGTGTTACCTCATAAAGAGTCGGTAATTTTTCTTATGTAAACTTAGCCAAGATTACTCCACCCACTTTGACATCGGATAATGTGTTTCACTTCATTCAGTCTTTCTTTTTATGGTTATGTCGTATGATTACGTATATATACGTTAAATCTTTCTACCGTTTCTACTGGGATATACGCTCTGTCGTTTTCTCTGTGTCTACATATCTTGTCAGAAAACCTGAGACACCCTCTTCCACGTCCACCCTACTAAACTCTCTTATCGTAACTTTATACATACAGTAGTATACACTTTGTCTAGTGGTCAGGTCCAAACTACGTATTCTGTCCTACGAACCCCGACCACGTGATCCTACTGGGATTCTCTACCCTACCCCTCCCTCCACCCTCCTCCCAAGTCCTACCCCTTGTGTACATGTGGGTACCGACTAAGTACAGTTAGATACCGTTTTAGGTGATATTATGACATTTCATTAATCGGAGGTTAATTTTAAAAAATTTTTCAAGGTAACACATATACATGGTGTTGAAGAAAAAAAAAGAAAAAAAATTTTAAAATAAATAAAAAATAAAAAATTTAAAATTTTAGAAATTAAGAATGTACACAAGGGTTTGTACTTGGGGGGAGGGTGGAGGGAGGGGTGTTGTAGAGAGACCCAGTAGGGGTACGTGGTCGAGGTTCGTACGACATAGGACGTAGTCTGTATCTGACCGCTAAGTTAAGAATGCACTATCATATGTACAATCTTACAGTAAGAGGGTTTAGTGGGGTGGGAGAGGGAGGGAGACTCAGGTTTTCAGGTAATATTTGTAGACAGAGAGAAAGGGACAGAACGTATGTCCCAGCAGTAACGGTAGAAGGATTTAAGGTATATATACACAATCATATGACATAACCACAAAAAGAAAGACCGAATGAAGTGAGACATATTAGTCGAGGTCAAAGTAGGTAGAGTAGTCTTGACTAAGTTTACTTAAGAAAAATTGCCGACTAATATGTCTCACTTCATTCGGTCTTTCTTTTTGTGGTTATGTCATATGATTGTGTATATATACCTTAAATCCTTCTACCGTTACTGCTGGGACATACGTTCTGTCCCTTTCTCTGTGTCTACACATATTACCTGAAAACCTGAGTCTCCCTCCCTCTCCCACCCTACTAAACCCTCTTACTGTAAGATTGTACATATGATAGTACATTCTTAACTTAGCGGTCAGATACAGACTACGTCCTATGTCGTACGAACCTCGACCACGTACCCCTACTGGGTCTC
>SJYO01033645.1:46434116-46500681 GCA_006410555.1 Capra ibex | reverse complement strand
AACTAAACGTAAAGAGATTATTACTCACTACAACTCGTAGAAAAGTACACAAACAATCGGTAGGCATACAGAAGAAACCTCTTTACAGATAAATCAAGAAACCGGGTAAAAAACTAACCCAGCAAATAAAAAGACCTTAACTCGACGTCCTCAACGAAAATATAAAAACTCTAATCAACAAACAGTCAAAGAAGTAAACGATAATAAAAGAGGGTAAGTCTTCCACAGAGAAACGGAACGAACATAAAAGGAAACAACACGTCTTCGAAAATTAAAATTAATCTGGGGTAAACAAATAAAAACGTACTTAGACAACTGATTGTAGATCAAACGAAAGTACAAGATCGATAATATTTATCACGATGTTACTTGTTACCCTATGTACACAGAAAAAGTTAAAACCAGAGGAGCCCCATACACGGATCCTCACCCTAACGACCCAGTATACCACGAAAATAAGGATCACAAAATTACTTAGAGGTATGGTAGAAGGTATCACCGACATAGTTAAATGTAAGGGTGCTTGTCACGTTTTCACAAGGGAAAACACGTATGGAAGAGGTCGTAAATAACAAACGTCTGAAAAACTACTACCGATAAGACTGACCACACTCCACTATAGAGTAACATCCAAAAATAAATAAATAAAAAAATGCAATAAAATGAAATGTTATGAGATAACCAAAACGGTATGTAACTGTACTTAGGTGGTGTCCACATGTACTCAAGGGTTAGGACTTGGGGGGAGGGTGGAGGGTGGGTATAGTAGAGAGACCTAGTAGGGACACGTGGTCGGTGTTCGTAGGACATAGGACATAGTTTGCATCTGACCGCCAAACAAAGAATGTACTATGATATGTACAAAGTTACGGTAAGAGGGTGTAGTAGGGTGGGAGAAGGAGAGGGAGTCTCAGGTTTCTAGGTAAGGTATGTAGACACAGAGAAAACGACAGAGCGTATGTCCCAATAGTACTGGTAGTAAGATTTAAGGCATATATACACAATCATATGACATAACTACAAAAAGGAAGACCGAATGAAGTGAGACATATTAACCGAGGTCAAAGTAGGTAGAGTAATCTTGACTAAGTTGACATAAGAAAAAGAAATGTGAGAATAAAAGGTACAACACTTGAAGAAAAAAGGGCCCGAAGTGGAAGTGTCCGGAGTCTTTGTGAGTCCGGGGTTTGTGAGTCCTGACCTCTCCTACCGACAGTCATAGAACTGACACTGTAAAATAATCAAAGTAAGAGAGGTGACCCCTTCTCGACCCATTTCCGTGTACTCTAAAGAGATATATAATATAATAAAAAATTTTGACGTAGATTTAAATGTTAATAGAGGTCTAATTTTCATATTAATTTCTCTATTTACCGTCTTACTGTTTTATTGTGTTCACGTTTTATTTTCGTCGAGTGATACTGGTTATATTAAACTTCTTGTTTTATTCATAATCTATGTGTGACGTATTATTTTATTTATAGGTATTTTGATTTGTATGTTTAATTACTTTTTATACTTTACCTTCTCTTACCTATTAAGAGATGTCTCCTCTAAGTACATTTTCTTTGACTCTTTATATTTTATTGGTAATTCGTTTGGGAACAATACTATTTTAGTCACCCGTTTTAAACTCCTCTTTGACATATAATTGTATTAGAACTTCATATAGAGGGGTCCATAAATAATTAATTCTTCCTTTACAATAATAATTATTTCAACGATACTTGAGTTGTAAGTACATGCTTAAAAACACATTTATAATCGATAGGAAAGAGACCCTGTTTTCAGGTAGTCTGTGGTGGATTGAGCTACTATTTTTAATTATTTTAGTCAGAATTCTATTTAATCGTATTAGATGAGGTTAGATTATGTCAAACTGACACTCATTTGTGTCATTCAGTTAAAGGGAGTAAAGCAGGAGTACAGACATCGGTATTACTAATAGGTAAAAGTTTAAGACTTTTGATGACTTTATTTAATTTTTAATGAAACGTCACTATAAAAAGATGTACGGATTTCGTCACCCACTTCTATTTAATTCAACAACCTTACTTGATCATGGCCCAAATTCCAAAAAAAGTATACCTTCTCTACGCGGATGCATTGGTCGAGGGAAATTCTTGACACCTAGATTTTATGTTCGATCGACAAAACCTTAGCCCGTAGAGTGTGTGTTGGGACGTTAAGTATCGATCCTTCTTTCTGTACAGACATTTATAAACGGGACTTTTACCCACTGTCTTAGACATAAACTGAAAGGATCACGTACGGATATACATAGTAAAAGGACAACTTATAAGATACGGTATTACATAATCGACACTAATATTGAAATATATCTCAAGATACTCAGGAAGGTCACTTAGTAGCTTATCAATTAGGAACTGTCCTTAGGAACTTTATCCCTGTGTCATAGTATAGATGAAATAAGAACTGGTTTTTTTTTCACATTAAGGTTAGACATAGATTCTTTTGTGGTTTGTTTGGATTTAATATTTTACAAGAGGATTCATTGACTTATCGTGAGTATTTTCGAAGTTTCAGTACTTTCAGTTTCTTAACCTGCTCTGATTTCTGAAGGTTTTTAACTTATGTTACATTTTAGACACCAACTTAGAACCTGTCGTCTTTTCTGTAATGACTCCTTTGTACTTTAAAGTTTTTATATTTCAGATCGAAAACCAGATCATATCAATTACTATAAAATACTTTCTATTGAAGAACTAAAAGTACACAAACGTACTCCCCTTCGACCCACTTTACATACACTTGAGTCAGGACAAAAACTTTTAAAATACATGTAGACGTTAATAAAGTTTTAAAATTTTACTTTTAGTTGTCCTTTTTATTTCTGAAAAGTCTGGCTGTTTTTGACCCTTTTAAATAAAGTCGTTTGAACGTAATGTTCTTTGCGATATTTCGTTATACAAGAATTCAAACTTCCCTTCATTATCGTCTACTTTCACTCCTAGACAGTCTGTTATAATTATTGTGGTCTTTCACATTTGTATTTTAACAGATCACTCATAAATTTTATGTTTATTATATAATACCCAAATATCGTATTACATCTTCTTTCGTTCTTGTATTTTCCTTAGGTTTCATTTATTTTAATATTTCTTCAAAGAATACGAAAAGAACTGATCATATTACAATAAACTTCCACCTGACACTAGTAACTTTTGAAGTATAACTTTATAGATACACTTACGTATACTATAAATCGACGAAGTAAACACAGACGGAGACACACTGTGATACTTGGTATCGGAAGGTCCGAGGAGACAGATACCCCAAGAGGTCCTTTCTTATCACCTCACCTAACGGTACGGGAGGAGGTTTCCTTAGAAGGACTAGATCCCTAACTCGGGTACAGAAGACATAACCTTCTACCTGTTAATTTTTGATTTTACATTTTTATATACTATGTTATTTTTTTTAAAAGTCACTCAATTTTTCTTCTACGGACGAGGAACATTCTTTTCGATACTGTTTAGTTCTGTCACAAAATTTGTCTTTATAGTGAAACGGTTGTTTCCAGGCATCTCAGTTTCGACACCGAAAAGGTCATCAATACACACCTACACTCTCAAACTGATATTTCTTTCGACTCACGGTTTCTTCACTACCAAAACTTGACACCAGGGACTCTTCTGAGAACTCTCAGGGGACCTCTCACTCCTCTACTTTGGTTAGGTCAGCTAGGATTTCCTTTAGTTAGGACTTATAAGTAACTTTCCTGACTACGATTTCGACTTCGAGGTTATGAAACCGGTGGACTACGTTTCTCGACTGACTAACCTTTGCTGGGACTACGACCCTTTCTGTCTTCCGTCCTCCTCTTCGTCTACTGTCTCCTACTCTGCCAACCTACCGTAGTAACTGAGTTACCTGTACTTCAACTCGTTCGAGACCCTCTACCACTTCCTGTCCCTTTGGATCATACGGGGTCATTCGGTGAAGTAAACGAGAGAGTCCGGGTCCTTTCCTTGTCTACGGACTTCCCTCCTTTGTAAGTCTCCACCCCGGTTTTGGTTTCGACTTTAGGCCCTCGTCACAGTAATTCCTTCTCCTTAACTTTGGAGAGACACATTTGCGTGTTTGGTACCTAAATTAGAGATACTTCGTACGAACCATTTACTACGTAGACACGTAAGAGGTCCTATCTAGTGTAGAATCCAATATTCAGTTCGGAGTCATTTAAATTCTTTTAACTTTAAATTAGTTCGTAGAAAAGGTTAGTTTTGTGATACTCTAATTTTTAGTTAATCTTTTTTTTCAACATTTTTGTGTTTGTAAACCTCCGATTTGTTATCCGACAATTTATTGGTTCTCTAATGACTTCTTTAGTTTCTCTTTTACTTTTCTCTAAATCTTTGTTTACTGTTACTTTTGATTCGTACTACGAAACTCTTCTATTTGTTTTAACTGTTTGGTAATCCGTCTGAGTAGTCCTTTTTATCTCTTCTGAGTTTAGTAATTTCAATCTTTACTTTTCCCTCTTTATTGTTGTCTGTTACGTCTTTTTGTTTCCTAGTATTCACTGTTGAAATTCGTTGACCTACGGTTATATTACCTGTTAAACCTTCTTTATCTGTTTATGAAGCTTTTCATGTTGGAGAGTTCTTACTTGGTTGGTCCTTCTTTACCTTTTACACTTATCTGGTTACTGTTCGTTACTTTAACTTTGATACAAAATTTTAGAGGGTTGTTCGTTTTAAGGTTCTGGTCTACAGAAGTGTCCACTTTAGATAGTTTGTAAATCTCTTCTCGATTGTGGATGGGAAGACTTTGGGAAGGTTTTTTAAAGTCTCTTTTCTTGTGAGGGTTGAGTAAGGTACTCCAAAGATAGTGGGACTATGGTTTTAGTCCGATTCTGTGGTGTGTTTCTTTCTTTTAATGTCTGTTGATAGTGACCTCTTGTATCTATGGTAAGGAGTTGGTTTACGATCGTTTGTTAGGTTGTTGTGTAATTTTCCTAGTCTATAGTACTAGTCCCCTTAAATAGGATTTTACGTTCTTATTTAGATAAGTTTAGTTACTTACACTACATAAACTATATGGTAAAATTATTTAACTTTTTATTTTGGTATAGTAATGGAGTTATCCATATCTTTTTCTAAGACTGTTTTAAGTTTATGGACAAAGATTATTTTTGAGAGGTCTATTACCCCTATCACCCTTTGATGGAGTTGTATTATCTCCGGTATACATTGTTCGGATCTCGTTTTTAGTAAGAATTACCTCTTTTGACTTTCGTAAAAGAGATTCTAATCCTTGTCCTAAGTAAGAACTGTGATTATAAGTTCTAACAGAACTTCAGGATCGGTGTCGTTAGTCTCTTCTTTTTCTTTATTTTACTTAAGGTTTAACCCCCTTTTTTCATTTTGACAATGACAAACGTCTACTGTACTATGATATGTATCTTTTAGGATTTCTACAGTGGTCTTTTGATGACCTTGATGAGTTATTAAGATCTTTTCAAAGTCCAATGATTTAATTATGAGTCTTTAGAGGACATGAGGATATCTCATCGGTGTTTAATAGTCTTTCTCTTTAATTCTCTTGTTAGGGTAAGTGGTAACGTTGACTTTCTTATTTTATGGATTCTTATTTAGATGGATCCTCTGTACACTTTTTAAATTTTTCATACTCTGTGACTGTTTTCTTTAGTTTCTGTTGTGTTTGTATACCATTCAATATCGTACAAGAATCTAACCTTCTTAGTTATAACACGTTTACTGATATCATGGGTTTTATTAGATGTCTAACTTACGTTAAAGATAATTTAATGGTTACCGTAAAAAGTGTCTTAATCTTGGTTTTATAAAAACGTTAAACATACCTCTGTGTTTCCTGAAGTTTATTAGTTAATTAGAACTCTTTCATGTTATCTCGACTTTCTTTGTCCGAGGGACTGAAGTTTGATAAGATATTTCAATGTCAGTAGTTCTGTCATACCAGGACCGTGTCTTTGTCTTTATATCTAGTTACCATGTCCTATCTCTCTTTGGGTATCTGGATACCAGTGGATTTAGATACTGCTTTATCCGTTCTTATATGTTATCTCTTTTATAGTAGAGAAGTTATTTACTAAGACTCTTTCGATCTACCAATATACATTTTGTTACTTTATACTCGTTAGGGATTTTGATATGTGTTTTTATTTTACTTTTACTTATTTTTGAGATTTGTATTCCGGTGTCTCATCCTTTGAATCTCCCTTTGTCCTTTCGATCCTTTGTCAGTCTTCTGAGAAAGTGTATTTAACGTCGTTATATAAAACGGGTGGAGGATTTCATTACTTTTATTTTTGTTTTTTATAACCTGTACCACTATGAATCTTCGAAGACGTGTCTTTTATAGTGGTATTTGTTTATCGTCGGGAGTCTTACTTTGTTAAACGTTCGTTTCGATAACTGTTACCTAATTAAAACTTTTATATGTTTATCTGATACGTCGAGGTTTCTTCTGTATGTCTAACGGTTATCCGTATACTTTTCTACGAGTCGTAGTGATTAATAGTCTCTTTACGTTTATTTTTTGGTCACTTTTAGAAAGTGACCAGTCTTCCCGGTAGTAGTTTTTACGATGTTTATTATTCACGAACCCTCTCACACCTCTTTTCCCTTGGGATAATGATAACACCTTTACATTTAACTATGTCGGTGATACTCTTGTCATACCTCCAAGGAATTTTTATTTGATCTTTATCTTGATAGTAGACTGGGTCGTTAGGGTGAGGACCTATATATGGATCTATTTAAGTGTTGAGTTCTTCTATGTACGTGTAGTTGTAAGTAACATTGTGGTATATATTATGTTATCACTCCTGTAACTTCGTTACATTTACAGGTTGTCTCCTTACCTATTTCTTATACACATTTGAGTGTCTCACCTTATAATGAGTCGGAATTTTACTTTATTTTCAAAAGGTAAACGTCTGTACATCTACCTAGATCTCTGACGGTGTGTATCACTTCATACCGTCCTTTTTTTTAACGTATAATTACATATATGTATATTAGATCTTTTTATGATATCTATTAGAATAAACGTTTCGTCTTTATCTTCGTGTTTTCCTCTCCTTTCTATCTATGGTTCCCCCTTTTCCTCCTATCTTATTTATCCTTTTAAGTCAACCGGTATATATGTGATGGTATATGTTTTATATATTGATTATTTTTGGATGAAATAGTATGTCGTTTGAAATAAGTGACGTGACACCACCGGATTTGATCTTCTTTTAGGTCTTTTCACCCCTATATTTATATTTGTACCGACTAAGTGAAAAGACATGTTGTCTTTCACTGTATCGTCACATTTTGTCGATATGAGATTAAAATTTATTTATTTATGTAAAAATAGTGACGTTTGATCTTCTCTTAACTGTATAAATAGGACTGTACCGAAAAATTTCGTATATAATACGTAACTTGGACCCGACCACTGAGTAAAGTATATACTATAATATGTACAAAGTTACGGTAAGAGGGTTTAATAGGGTACATTAATTGGAGGTTAATTTTATTTAAATAAAAATTTTTTCCTTTTTTTCTTAATTTTGTTTTTAAAAGTAATTGGTTCTTTTTACAAAGGTAATTTATGAGTATATCAATTTTTTTATTTCATATATAGTACCGTACACTATTATTTTCATGAGTATAAGAATTTTTCAATAATTTTGATGTAATTTTTTTCCACACAACAAAGTAAAGGTATGTAAGCCTCTAACGGGTAACAAGCAAAGAGTAAATAAGGTAACACCAGATTCTTATATAAAAATAAAGATAAGAAAACATAAATTCAACACAAAATACCGGTCCTCTCACAAGAGAGTGTCCATTACAGGGTACATTCGTGCTCTATTTTGACATAAGACAAATCCCATTCTTATACGATATTTATAATTAATCTAGTTCAGCTAATCATCACAACTTGTCCACTTGATACGATAATTACTAAAAGACAGACGAACTAGATAGTTAATGACTTTCTCTCCACATCTATAGATATTGACACTGTATTTAAACAGACAAAGAGGGAAGTCAAGATCGTCAAATACAGAACACTTGAAACTGTATTATAACAATCCATGTATGTGATTGTTATTCCAAACAAATTCCAAAAAGAACCTCTTGATTGGTAAATAGTAATATACTCCCGGAGGAATGAGGACTAACGAAACAACAAGACTTTGGACGAAGTAAGTTTAGTCATGTCGATTCCGTCTAAAGAAAACTAATCACGGTCGTACCATGTAGAAAATTTTACAGAAAAAAGAAAATTGAATTCAAAACTATAAGTTTGACCTAAAGAGTAAAAATTTTTCGGGGTGTTAAAGCAGAATAAAATAGCTGAAGTTTTTAGACAGAAAATTAACACTGAGTTTCATTGTATATCAACCCTACTAATAGATGACATAAAATTTTCAAATAAATAAAAATTAACTTACTATTGACGGAATGTTATAACGCAACCAAAGATGGTATGTCGTTGTACTTAGTCGGTATCCATATGTATACAGGGGAGGGAGAACTTAGAGGGAGGGTGAAGGGTGGGGAGATTCAAAAGTGTCTCGGGGTTAAGCTCAAGGTACTCAATACGTCCTTTAGGGTTGATCGATAGATAAAATTATACCATTACAAATGTAACGGTACGATGAGAAATGTAAGCATGTTGGGGGAGAAAGAGGGAGGACAAGGTGTTCAGACAAAAGATACAGACGTAGAGAGGTAACGACGGAACGTTTATTTCAGTAGTCATAGTAAAAAGATATAAGGTGTATATACGTAATCATATAAACAAAAAGAGAAAGACTGAATGAAGTAGGACATATCATCTGCGATCCTAGTAGGTGGGGTAATCTTGCCCGAGTTTATGTAAGGAAAGATACCAACTTATTGTAGGGTAAAATATATACATGGTGTCGAAGAAATAGGTAAGTAGACAGATACCTGTAGATCCAACGAAAGTACAGGATCGATACTATTTACCATGACGCTATTAATGACCCAACGTACCATCAAAAGACTTATAAAAAGAAAAATTAAAAAATAGAAAAAAATTTAAAATTTTAGAAATTAAGAATGTACGCAAGGGTTTGTACTTGGGGGGAGGGTGGAGGGAGGGGTGTTGTAGAGAGACCCAGTAGGGGTACGTGGACGGGGTTCGTTCGACGTGGGATGCAGTCTGTACCTGACCGCTAAGTTAAGAATGTACTGTCATATGTACAATCTTAAGGGTAAGAGGGTTTAGTAGGGTGGGAGAGGGAGAGGGAGACTCAGGTTTTCAGACAATATGTGTAGACACAGAAAAAAGGACAGAACGTATGTCCCAGCAGTAACGGTAGAAGGATTTAAGGTATATATACACAATCATATGACATAACCACAAAAAGAAAGACCGAATGAAGTGAGACATATTAACCGAGGTCAAAGTAGGTAGAGTAGTCTTGACTAAGTTTACTTAAGAAAAATTGCCGACTCATTATGAGGTAACACATATACATGGTGTCGAAAGAATAGGTAAGTAGACGACTACCTGTAGATCCAACAAAGGTACAGGACCGATAATATTTGTCACGACGCTACTTGTAACCCCATGTACACAGAGAAAGTTAAGACCAAAGGAGCCACACATACGGGTCGTCACCCTAACGACCCAGTATTCCATCAAGATAAACGTTAAAAAATTCCTTAGAGGTGTGACAAGAGGTATCACCGACATGATCAAACGTAAGGGTGGTTGTCACATCCTCCCAAGGGAAAAGAGGTGTGGGAGAGGTCGTAAATAACGAACGTCTAAAAACCTAGCGTCGGTAAGACTGACCACACTTCACCATGGAGTAACACCAAAACTAAACGTAAAGAGATTATTACTCACTACAACTCGTAGAAAAGTACACAAACAATCGGTAGGCATACAGAAGAAACCTCTTTACAGATAAATCAAGAAACCGGGTAAAAAACTAACCCAGCAAATAAAAAGACCTTAACTCGACGTCTTCAACGAACATATAAAAACTCTAATCAACAAACAGTCAACGAAGTAAACGATAATAAAAGAGGGTAAGTCTTCCGACAGAAAAGTGGAACGAATATAAAAGGAAACAACACGTCTTCGAAAATTAAAATTAATCTAGGGTAAACAAATAAAAACGAAAATAAAGGTCTTAAGACCCTCCACCTAGTATCTCCTAGGACGACACTAAATACAGACTCTCACAAAACGGATACAAGAGGAGATCCTCAAAATATCAAAGACTAGAATGTAAATCTAGAAATTAGGTAAAACTCAAATAAAAATTTATAAAATTTTTAAATAATTAAAAATTAACTTTCTATTGACGGAATGTTATAACATAAAAAAGATAGTATGTCGTTGTACATAGTTGGTATCCATATGTATACAGGTAAGGGAGAACTTGGAGTCTTGGACTTTTGTAAGTCTTTTGATTCTAGTACCGTAGAACAGGGTAGTTAAGTCCCGTTTATCTACCCTTTTGTTACCTTTGTCACTGTCTGAAATAAAACCCCCTGAGGTTTTAGTGACGTCTACCACTGACGTCGGTAGTTTAATTTTCTGTGAACAAGGGACCTTCTTTTCGATACCGTTTGGATCTCTCGTATAATTTTTCGTTTCTGTAATGAAATGATTATTTTCAGGTAGAACAGTTTAGATACCACAAACGTCATTAGTACATACCTACATTCTCAACCTGATGTTTCTTTCCACTCTTGACTTCTTAACTACAAAAACTTGACACCACAACCTCTTCCGAGAACTCTCAGGGAACCTGACGTTCCTCTAGGTTGGTCAGTTAGGATTTCCCTTAGTCAGGAATTATAAGTAACCTTCCTGACTACGACTTCGACTTTGAGGTTATGAAACCGGTGGACTACTCTTCTTGTCTGAGGAACCTTTTCTGGGACTAGGACCCTTTCTAACTTCCGTCCTCCTCTTACCCTGTCGTCTCCTACTCTACCAATCTACCGTGGTGACTGAGTTACCTGTACTCAAACTCGTTAGAGGTCCTCAACCACTATCTGTCCCTTCGGACCGCACGATGTCAGGTACCCCAGCGTTTCTCGGTCTATACTGACTCACTGACTCGACTTGACTACTATAAAAACAAGAATCAAAATACTCCTTAGAGGCTTCACAAGAGGTATCACTAACATAGATACGAGGATGATTGTCACGTTAACTCAAGGGAAAAGAGGTGTGGGAGATGTCGTAAATAACAAACATCTAAAAAATATTATTGGTAAGACTAGTCACATTCCATTACGGTATAACGTAAAAATAAACGTAAAGAGATTATTACTCACACAATAGAAAAACTGAAAAGTATGACAAGTACCCCAAGAGTTCCGTTCTTATGATTTCACCAAACGGTAAGGGAAGAGGTCACCTGGTGCAAGACACTCTGGAGAGGTGGGACTGGGCAGGTAGAACCCACCGGGGTGTGTCGTACCGAATCAAAGTAACTCAATGTACTCCGACACGAAGATTTGACAACGAAGGACTGTAAATATGTCCAAAAAGTCCTCCGTCCAGTCCACCAGACCATAATGGTAGAACAAGTCTTAAAAGGTATCAAATAACACTAGGTGTTTCAGTTTTCGAAACCGTATCAGTTATTTTGTCTTTATCTACAAAAAGACCTTGAGAGAACGAAAAAGGTACTAGGTCGTCTACAACCGTTAAACTAGAGACCAAGGAGACGGAAAAGATTTTAGTCGATCTTGTAGACCTTCAAGTACCAAGTGTATAACAACTTCGGACCAAACCTCTTAAAATTCGTAGTAAGATGATCTCACACTCTACTCACTTTAACACGTCATCAAACTCGAAAGTAACCGCAACGGAAAGAAACTCTAATCTTACTTTTGACTGGAAAAGGTCAGGACACCGGTGACGACTCAAAAGGTTTAATCGACCGTATAACTCACGTCGTGAAAGTGTCATAGTAGAAAGTCCTAAACTTTATCGAGTTGACCTTAAGGTAGTGGAGGTGATCCAAACAAGCATCACTACGAAGGATTCCGGGTCAACAGAAGTGTAAGGTCCTACAGACTAAGATCCACACACTAGTGTAGTAGTATTAATGGTCCTAGTACTTCTAGTAAAAACATGTCAAAAAGACACATAAGAAAGGTGGAGAAGAATTATAAAAGACAAAGACCATCCAGGTATAGTAAACAGAAAAAACTCGGGTAGAAACGTACTTTACAAGGGAACCATAGAGATTAAAAGACCTTCTCTAGATATCAGAAGGGGTAAGATAACAAAAGGAGATAAAGAAACGTAACTAGTGACTCCTTCCGAAAGAATAGAAAAGAACGATAAGAGACCTTGAGACGTAATGTTACCCAAATAGAAAAGAAGGGAAGAAAAGCGAAGGGAAGAAAAGTGTCGATAAAGATTCGGGAGAAGTCTGTCGGTAAAAGGAAAAAACGTAAAAAGAACGAACCCCTACCAGAACTAAGGACAGAGGACATGTTACAGTACTTGAAGACAGGTGTCAATTAGTCCGTGAGATAGTCTAGATCAGGGAACTTAGATAAAGAGTGAAGGTGACATATCCGTATTCCCTAAACTAAATCCAGTATGGACTTACCAGGTCAATAAAAGAGGTGAAAGAAGTTAAAGTCAGACTTAAACCGTTATTGTTCAAGTACTAGACCCGATGTCTGTCGAGCGACAGAACAAAAAAGATTGAGATATCGCGAAGAGGTAGTAACCGACGTTTCTTATAGTCAAGTCAAGTCACAGAGTCAGTACAGGCTGAGAAACGCTGGGGTACTTAGCGTCGTGGGGTCCGGAGGGACAGGTAGTGGTAAGGGACCTCAAGTAAGTCTGGGTGCAGGTAACTCAGGTACTACGGTAGGTCGGTAGAGTAGGAGTCAGCAGGGGAAGAGGAGGACGGGAGTTAGGGAAGGTCGTAGTCTCAGAAAAGGTTACTCAGTTGAGAAGTGTACTCCACCGGTTTCACGACCTCGAAGTCGCAATCGTAGTAAGGAGGGTTTCTTTAGGGTCCCAACTAGAGGAAGTCTTACCTGACCAACCTAGAGGAACGTCAGGTTCCCTGAGAGTTCTCAGAAAAGGTTGTGGTGTCAAGTTTTCCTAGTTAAGAAGCCCCGAGTCGGAAGAAGTGTTAGGTTGAAAGTGTAGGTATGTACTAGTGTCCTTTTTGGTATCGGAACTGATCTGTCTGGAATCAGCCGTTTCATTACGGAGACAAAAACTTATATGATAGATCCAACCAGTATTGAAAAGAAGGTTCCTCATTCGCAGAAAATTAAAGTACCGACGTCAGTGGTAGACGTCACTAAAACCTCGGGGTTTTTTATTTCAGACTGTGACAAAGGTGACAAAGGGGTAGATAAAGGGTACTTCACTACCCTGGTCTACGGTACTAGAATTAAAAGACTTACAACTCGAAATTCGGTTGAAAAAGCGAGAGGAGAAAGTGAAAGTAGTTCTCCGAACAATCGAGGAGAAGTGAAAGACGGTATTCCCACCACAATAGACGTATAGACTCCAATAACTATAAAGAGGGCCCTTAGAACTAAGGTCGAACACAAAGAAGGTCAGGTCGCAAAGAGTACTACATGAGACGTATCTTCAATTTATTCGTCTCACTGTTATCTGTCGTAACTGCATGAAGAAAAGGATAAACCTTGGTCAGACAACAAGGTACAGGTCAAGATTGACAACGAAGGACTGGACGTATGTCTAAAGAGTTCTCCGTCCAATCCACCAGACCATAAGGGTAGAGAGAGTCTTAAAAGGTGTCAAATAACACTAGGTGTATCAGTTTCCGAAACCGTATCAGTTATTTCGTCTTTATCTACAAAAAGACCTTGAGAGAACGAAAAAGGTACGTTTCTTATATTAGTTAGACTAAAGTCACAACTGGTAGACAACTACAGGTACATATCTCAGAAGAGAACACAACAACCTTCTCCCATAAACGATACTGGTCACGCAAGAGAACGTCTTGAGATAATCGGAAAGGGGACGAAGTAAGACATGAGGTTCCGGTTTAAACGGACAGTGAGGTCCACAAAGAACTGAAGGATGAAACATAAGGTCAGGGGATATTACTTTTACTGTAGAAAACCCCCTCAATCAAGATTTTCCAGAACATACAGAAGTATCTTTACAAGTTAAAGTCGAAGAAGTCGCAATGACCAGTCTCGTATTTGAATCTAATGACACTATAACTTACCAAACGGAACCTTTGCTTGTCTCCAATAAGACAGTAAAAACACTAACGTAGGTTCATGACATAAAACCTGAGAAAACGACTGATAATACTGATGAGGTAAAGAAGATTCCCTAAGGACGGGTGTCATCATCTATATTACCAGTAGACTCAATTTAAGTGGATAAGGTCAGGTAGAATCGAGCGACTAAGGATCTTACATCTACAAGTGAGAACACCAGAGGACAAACTGGTGAAGGTTAAACGGAACTAAGTACCTAGATCGTAAGGTCCAAGGATGTGTTATAACACGAAATGTCGTAGTTTGGAACGAAGATAGTGGTCAGGGTAGGTGTTGACCTACAACAAAAACGAAACCGAAGTAGGGAAGTAAGAAAGACCTCAATAAAGAGGTAACTAGAGGTCATCATATAACCCGTGGATGACTGGACCCCTCAAGTAGAAAGTCACAGGATAGAAAAACAGAAAAACATGACAATTACCCCAAGAGTTCCGTTCTTATGACTTCTCCAAACGGTAAGGGAAGAGGTCACCTGTTGCAAGGCAGTCTGGAGAGGTGGTACTAGGTAGATAGAACTCACCGAGGTGTACCGTACCGAATCAAAGTAACTCAATTTGTTCCGACACCAGGTACACTAGTCCAATAATCATAAGAATCATAAATATGAAAATTATTTGACGACGGAAATCTAGATGATACTCATTATTTTTATTTTCTAAAAAAGGAAAATGTCATGATACAGGTAACACTATGTTCCATACAGTGTGTAAAGATTAGAGAAATTAAAGGGTACAAGGACTTCTTAATAAAATTGTAGAAAAAGTTCCGTCCAAACTACTCTACTTAAGGAAGTCACAAAGAGACTCTTTCATAAAGAGGGAGTAAAAACTTCCTGTTAAACGATCTATAATTTGGGATTCCATCGATATAAAAAAGAAAATTATGAAATTTAAAAGGTGATATGACAGAAAGAACGTGTCGAACACTACCTTTACGATGAGATTGAGAAGACGAGAAAACAGTCATTACAGGTAGGGAGGAAGTGTAAACCGAAAAAGTTACAAAAGACAGAAACGAAAATGTATCAAATTTATATAAGGACCCATATTAAAAAAAAAAAAAAACCGCCCCATCCCCCCTTCATAAAGCAAAAGAGACATAAGAGACTAGAAAGACCTAGACATTACAACAAATAGTAATTAAAACCTTACAAGCTCTGGTAATAATGACATTATTAAAAAAAGACTAGACAAAAGAAAGATAGTGACGTTCATTAGACTTATATGTAGACATTATAAATGTTTCTTAAAGGGTGTCGAAAACCTACACGACAAGAAAGTAAGAGGAAGAAAAGGAAAAAAAGAACAATGTAAAGTCAAACCTTTCAAAGACAACCTAATAGAACTTGAAATAACTAGGAAAGTAGTGGATAAAAATCAAATGAGTAATTCGTGTAATTTCCGTAAAAAGTAAAGACAATTACGGGGAGGGGGCGTGGGGAGGGGGAGGGCGACTGTAAAGGAAAAAGTAGGAAAGAATCTCAAAGATAGAGTGACGAATATAATGAGTGGACGAAAACCTACAGTAGATGAGAAAGGTGAACTTGAGAATTGTAATTAACACCGATAATTTTTAATAGACCATTAAGGTTGTGGACACAGTATAGACTAAAGCTACGAATTAAACAGGAAATTATAACACCCCAAAAAAGGAACGGAAACTGTACAATTTATAAACATTTAAAAAGAAATTTCGGTCTGGATAACATAACATAACAAGTTGAAGTCGAAGAAGTCGTAATCACCAACTCCGTATCTGAACCTTATGACACTATAACTCACTAAACGGAACCTTTACTTGACTCTAGTAAGACAGTAAAAACTCTGACATGGGTTCATGACGTAAACCCCGAGAAAACAACTGACACTCCCGATGAGGTAAAGAAGATTCCTTAAGAACGGGCGTCATCATCAATCTCACCAGTAGACTTAATTTAAATGGGTAAGGGTATGTAAAATCAAGTGACTAAGGATTTTACAACTGTAAGCGAAAACGGTAGAGGACAAACTGGTGAAGTTTAAATGGAACTAAGTACCTGGATGTAAAGTCCAAAGATACGTTATAACAAGAAATGTCGTAACCTAAAAAGAAAATGGTGGTCGATGTAGGTGTTAATCCACACCAAAGACAAAACCGAGTCGGAAAAGTCAAAAAGACCTCGATAAAGAGACAATAAGATGTTATCGTATAACCTGTGGATGGTTGGATCCCCAAGTAGAAAGTCACAGTATAAAAAAACGAAAAAGTATGACAAGTACCCCAAGAGTTCTGTTCTTATGACTTCCCCCAACGGCAAGGGAGAGGTCACCTGCTGGAAAATAGTCCACAAATGATTGTACTGCACAGGAAGTCGACGAGGTGTAACGACCTATCGTACTGGTCGTGGGACCAACAGGGTGACGACTAGGAGTAACTCGTATATCGGAAGTATTCTACGACCCACAGTCAGTTACATGTTGGTTCCCCGACTCCATTTCCGGGACGACCTCAGTGACCCTTCTCCTAGACCGTCTCCGACGTCGACTACAACCTCCTATGGGTCCTCGTCTTCTGTGGGGCCGGAGTGGGGCCGTGGGACCCCGACTAGACGACGGGTCCTCGTCTCCCATGGGTCCAGAGAGATGACGGTGAACGGCAAGACCCGGGTCAGTCAACGATCGTATCGGGTGGTAGTCAACTCGAGACCGGGTCTGTAAATGAGAAGAGACTTAGGAACCGTAATTACAGGTCAAGGTCGTTTGGGTCAGTGGGGTTTACATCAGGGACCACGAAACACCGGAGGACGGAATGACGAGACCCTAGAGCTCCACCAACCGTGATGGGACGAGGGTGGATTTAGAGACCTACTAGAGACACTTCGACGTAGAGTCCGATACCGACAGAGATATCCGGTGTCGGTGGAGAAATCCGAGATTAGCGGTAACAATAGAGTGGAGGTATAGTACGTTACGATACTAAGATACTTCTGGATGTTCTGGAAGATCTTGATTGTGGTTTTTTCTAGAGAAAGAGTAGTATTTCTTGACCTTACTTTTTCATCTTTCGATTCTCTTGGACCTTATTCTCCGTTCAAACCAGAACCTTATGTTTTGGTTCGTCCTTTTCTGGTTGTCAAAACGGTTCTCTTGCGTATCCAGTATCGTTTGTGGGCAAAGGTTGTTGTGTTCTTCTGTTGAGATGTGTGCCTGTAGTGGTCTACCAATTATGACTTTAGTCTAACTAATATAAGAATCACTAGTTTCTACCTCTTAGATATGTCTCAGTTGTCCTTGTTCTGGACCTCAAGTGACACCGAGTGTACTTGTCGGGGAATAACTTTTTAAGTCTGAATTTAACTTCTTTCGTCCCTTTTGGTGATCCGGTAAATCCATACTGGATTTAGTTTAGGAAATACTAATATGCCACTTCCACTACTTATAAAATTTTCTTGATCTAGACCATCTTTCTCACAGACTTCTGGATATCTGTCTCCAAGTATTGTAACATGTGCTCCACCACTGGTTTTGGTAGGAGTTCTTTTTTCTTTACGTTTTCCATTCTTACCAACAAACTAGACTCTTTTCTTCTATTTACTTTCCGTTTCCTCTTTCACTTTCTATGTGGTTTGACTTACGTCTCAAGGTCTCTTATCGTTCCTTTCTTTTCTTTTGGAAGAATTCACTTGTCACGTTTCTTTATCTCCTTTTGCTATCTTACCCTTTTTGATTTCTAGAAAAGTTCTTTCGACTTGTATGGTTCCCTTGTAAAGTACGTTTTTTACCGTGTCTTTCCTGTGTGTGACGTTCCTGGATTATCTTCGTCTTCTACAATTCTTCTCCCGTTCTTATGTGTCTTGACATGTTTTTTTTTTTTTTTTTTTTCCAGAATTACTGAGTCTATTGGTACTACCACACCAGTGAGTGGATCTCGGTCTGTAGAATTTCACACTTCAGTTCACCCGGAACCTTTCGTAATGATTCTTGTTTTTATCACCTCCATTACATAAAGGTCGACGGAATAAAGTTTAGGTTTTTCTACTAAGATAATTTTACAACGTAAGTTATACAGTCGTTTAAACCTTTTGAGTCGTCGTCGGTGTTCTGACCTTTTCCAGTAAAAAGTAATGTTAGGTTTTCTTTCCGTTACGGTTTCTTACAAGTTTAATAACATTTTAAAGTGAGTGAAGTGTACGATCGTTCTATCACGAGTTTAAGAAGTGTGATCCGAAGTCGTCATGTGCCTATCACTTGAAGGTATTCATATTGGACTTAAATCTTTTCCGTCTCCTCGGTCTCTAATTTAACGGTTGTAGGCGACCGAGTAACTTTTTCGTTCTCTTAAGGTCTTTTTGTAGATAAAGACGAAATAACTGATACGGTTTCAGAAACTGACACACCTAGTGTTATTTGAGAAGTTCTCTACCCTTATGGTCTGGTGGACTGGACGGAGAACTCTTTGGACATACGTCCAGTCCTTCGTTGTCAATCTTGACCTGTACCTTGTTGTCTGACCAAGGTTTATCCTTTTCTTCATACAGTTCCGACATATAACAGTGGGACGAATAAATTGAAGATACGTCTCATGTAGTACTTTTTACGACCTGACCTTCTTTGTGTTCGACCTTAGTTCTAACGGTCCTCTTTATAGTTATTGGAGTCCATACGTCTACTATGGTGGGAATACCGTCTTTCACTTCTCCTCTATTCTTCGGAGAGCTACTTTCACTTTCTCCTCTCGTTTTCAATCTTGACTTGTACCTCGTTGTCTGACCAAGACTTAACCTTTTCCTCATGTCGTTCCGATATATAACAGTGGAACGAATAAATTGAATACACGTCTCATGTAGTACTCTTTACGGCCCGACCTCCTTCACGTCCACCTTAGTTCTAAAGGGCCTCTTTATAGTTTTGGAGTCTATACGTCTACTGTGGTGGGAATACCGTATTTCGTTTCTTCTTGATTTCTCGGAGAACCACTTCCACTTTCTCCTCTCACTTTTGCAACCGCATTTCGAGTTGTAAGTCTTTTGATTATGGAACCGTAGACCAGGGTTGTGAAATTCTATCACCCTTTTGATACCCTTTTATCTACCCTTTTGTTACCTTTGTCACCGACTGAAATAAAAAGACCCCAGGTTTAGTGACGTCTACCACTAACGTCGATACTTTAATTTTCTACGAATGAAGAACCTTCCTTTCAATACCGGTTAGATCTGTCGTATAATTTTTCGTCTCTGTAAAAAAACAGTTGTTTCCAGACAAATTAGTTCCGATACCAAAAAGGTCACCAGTACATACCTACACTCTCAACCTGATATTACTTTCGACTCGTGGCTTCTTAACTACGAAAACTTGACACCACAACCTCTTCTGAGAACTCTCAGGGTACATGACACTCCTCTAGGTTGGTCAGGAAGGATTTCCTTTAGTCAGGACTTATAAGTAACCTTCCTGACTACGACTTCTTCTTTGAGGGTATGAAACCGGTGGACTACACTCGACTGAGTGACCTTTTCTGGGACTACGACCCTTTCTAACTCCCGTCCTTGTCTTCCCCTACTGTCTCCTACTCTGCCAATCTACCGTAGTGGCTGAGTTACCTGTACCCAAACCCACTTTAGGCCTTCAAAAACTACCTGTCCCTCTGGACCTTGCAACCCCAAGTACCCCAACGTTTCTCAGTCTGTACTGACTCGCTGACTTGACTTGACTTGACTGATCTGTATGGAAACAGTTGTTGCATTACAGAGACGAAAAATTATACGAGAGATCCAAAAGAAGGTTCTTCGTTCGTAGTAAATAAAAGTACCGACTTCATTGCTAGGTGTCACTAAAATCTCGGGTTCTTTTATTTCAGACAGTAACAAAGGTAACAAAGGGGTAGATAAACGGTACTTCTACTACCCTGGAGTCAACAAGACTTACAACTCAAAATTCGGTCTAAAAAAATGAGAGGGAAAGTCAAAAAAGTACTCCGAGAAATCATGAAGAAGTGAAAGACGGTATTCCCACCACAGTAGACGTATAGACTTCAATAACTATAAAGAGGACCGTTAGAACTAACGTCAAACAATAAAAGGTCAGATCGTAAAACGTACTACATGGTACGTACATTCAATTTATCAGAGTCGTTGTTATATATCGGAACTTTATGAGGAAAGAGATAAACCTTGAACAGAAAACAAGGTACAGGTCAAGATTGACAAGGAAGAACTGAACGTATGTCTAAAGAGTCCTTCGTCCGTTCCACCAGACCATAAGGGTAGAGCAATTCTTAAAAGGTGTCAAATAACACTAGACACGACAGTTTTGAAACCGTATTAGTTATTTCGTCTTCATAAAAAGACCTTGAGAGAACGAAAAAACTACTAGGTCGTACAACCGTTGAACTAGAGACCAAGGAGACGGAAAAGATTTAAGTAGAACTTGTAGACTTTAAAGAACCAAGTTCTCGACAACTTCAGATCGAACTATTAAAACTCGTAATGAAACGATCATACAAAATCTACTCACGTTAACACGTCTTTATACTTGTAAGAAACCGTAACAAAAGAAACTCTAACCTTACTTTTGACTGGAAAAGGTCAGGACACCGGTGACAAAAAAAAGGCTTAAACGACCGTATAACTCACGTCGTGAAAGTGTCGTAGTAGAAAATCCTAAACCTTATCGAGTCGACCTTAAGGTGGTGGAGATGGTCGAAACAAGTATGACTACGAAGGATTCCAGGTGAACTGAAACCTGAAGTCCTACAGACTCAGATCCACTCGTTAGTGTGGTAGCACCAATAGACCAATAGACCCAGTACCTCTAGAAAAAACATATCAAGACACATAGAAACGGTGGAGGAGAATTATAGAAGACAAAGACAATCCAGGTATTGTAAAAAAAGGAATTAACACACCCGTCCTCCTCTTCCCCTCCTGTCTTCTATTCTACCAACCTACCGTAGTGGCTGAGTTACCTGTACCCAAACCCACCTGAGGCCCTCAACCACTGCCTGTCCCTTCGGACCACAAGACATCAAGTACCCCAGCGTTTCTCAGTCTGTACTGACTCGCTGACCTGACTTTACTTCACTTGACTTGACTTAACACGGGTAGAAACGGACTTTCCCAGGGAACCATAGAGATTAAAAGAACTTCTCTAGAGATCAGAAGGGGTAAGATAACAAAAGGAGATAAAGAACGTAACTAGGGACTTCTTCTGAAAGAATAGAGAGGAACGGTAAGAAAACTTGAGACTTAAATCTATCTATATAGAAAGGAAGAGAAGAAACGGAAAGTGATGGGAAGAAAAGAATCGATAATACATTAGGGAAGTATATTAGTAAAACGGAAAAAAAGTAAACAAAAAGTACCCCTACCAAAACTAGTGGCAGAGGACATGTTACAAGACTTGAAGATAGGTATTAAGAAATCCGTGAGACAGATATTCTAGAGTAGGGAACTTAGATAAACAGTGAAGGTGACATATTAGTATTCACTAAACAAAACCAGTGTGGACTTACCGAATCACCAAAAGGGATGAAAGAAGTCAAATACAGACTTAAAACGGATTCCTAAAGTACTAGACTCGGTACCAGTCTAGTACAAAACAAAAACTCCTTACCTATCTCGAAGAGATAGAAACCGACACTTGTCATATTATTTAGACTAAAAATATAACCGGTAGACCACTATAGGTACACGTCTCAGTACAGAACACAACAACCTTCTCGTACAAACGACAAAACGACACTGGTCACGTAAGAGAACCGTTTTGAGACAAACGGAAACGGGACAAAATAAAACATGAGGTTCCGATTTGAACGACCTATGAGGTCCAAGAGAACTAAAGGATGAAAACGTAAGGTTAGAATATACTACTTTTCATGGAGAAAGAAAAAGAAACTACAATCGAGATCTTCCCGAACATCCAGTAGCACGACGACGACGAGGACGATTCGGTGAAATCAGCACAGACTGAGACACGCTGGGGTAATTGACGTCGGATGGTCTGAGGAGACAGGTACCCTAAAAGGTCCGTTCTTGTGACCTCACCCAACGGTAACGGAAGAGATCATCCAGTAGCACGACGACGATGACGACGATTCAGTACAGTCAACACAGACTGAGATACGCTAGGGTATCTGCCGTCGGGTGGTCCGAGACGGAAGGGACCCTAAGAGGTCCGTTCTTGTGACCTCACCCAACGGTAAAGAAAGAGGTTGCGTACTTTCACTTTTCACTTTCACTTCAGTGAGTCAGCACAGGCTGAGAAGTTCTGGGGTACCTGACATCGGGTTGTCCGAGGAGACAGGTACCCTAAAAGGTCCGTTCTCATGACCTCACCCCACGGTAACGGAAGAGGCCATCCAGTAGTATCTTGAAGAGTTAAAGTCGAAGAAGCCGTAATGACCGACCCAATATCTAAACCTAATGACACTATAACTCACTAAACGGAAACTTTGCTTATCTTTAGTAAGATAGCAAAAACACTATCATGGGTTCATGACGTAAACCCAGAGAAAACAACTGCTACTCCCGATGAGGTAAAGAAGATTCCCTAAGAACGGGTTTCTACACCTATATTACCAGTAGACTTAATTTAAGTGGGTAGGGCCAGGCAAAATCAAGTGAATAAGGATTTTACAGTTACAAGTGAGAACGGTAGAGGTGAACAGGTGAAGATTAAATGGAACTAAGTACCTGGATTATAAGGTTCAAGAATACACTATAACAAGAAATATCGTAGTCTGAAATGTAGACAGTAGTCAGTGTAGGTATTGACCCACAACAAAAGTGAAACCGAGTCGGAGAAGTAAGAAAGACCTCGATAAAGACGTGAAAAGAGGTCATCGTATAACCCGTGGATGGTTGGATCCTCAAGTAGAAAGTCACAGTACATAAAAACGGAAAAGTATGAGAAATACCCCAAGAATACCGTTCTTACGACTTTACCAAACGGTTAGGGAAGAGGTCTCCTGGTGTAAAACAATCTTGAGAGGTGGTACTGGCGGTATTAAACCCACCGGGATGTACCGTACCGAGTATCAAAGTAACTCAATCTGTTCCGACACTAGGTACACTAGTCAAACCGATCAAAAGACAATAACACCAAAAGTAAGATAGACGGGAGACCGTCTACTCACATTCTCCAAACACCTTCGAAGGACTACCCTCCCTGACCGACAACCCCTTAGACCCAGAACGAGACTAGCCGTCCCAGTACGAGTCATAGAAATTAAGTTAAAAGACAACTACTCACATCGATATTAAGGAGATTTATCAAACCTCCGGTTTGGTACCACCCCCATATCCGACATTACCGATGGAGGAAGTTTTCCTGAGTATGGTGGTGTGACATCGAGGATCCTGACAACGTAAGTCCCGGGGACTGACTGGGGTGTCGTCCGGTACGGAGGTGACTTCTGGAACAACATAAGTCCCGGGGACTGACTGGGGTGTCGTCCGGTACGGAGGTGACTTCTGAGGACCTGTCAGTATCCGTTCAGACCGAGTCAGAGAAAACCCTAGTGACAAGGAAAGAAGACCCAGGACCACGTGTGTTCAAAAAGAAACACGGGAGGATCTCAGACAAAGGAGTCAAGACACCTTTAAGACATTAGTTTAGGGTGACCGGAGGTTTCAGTTTAAGAGACCCCTAAGAGTCAGGGAAACGGTCTAGGAGTCCAACCCTTCAACAACACCAGGGGTCTTGAAAACGTTGTCACACTCTTGAAGAAACCATATTAACAAGAAGTCAAACACTCAGTAGACGAGTCAACGACATACCACTCTGATTACCGCTGGAGGGTGTTCTCCTGAATAAGGTGTGTGGTACGGAGGGTCCAGACGACGTTGGTCTCGCGGATATGGGCACCGTCCGGTAACGACTTGGCACGGAGGTGTCTTCTGTAACTTTGTGAGTTTCAGTTTAACCCGTGTCAGAGAACACCTCAGTAACCCCACCAGGAACAGGTGTGTTCCAAAACAAACTCGGGAGTTTACAGAGACCACTCACATTATGCAACAATAATATGACCTTGAGACAATCGTACCACTACCAACCGTATCTCTCATATTAAATTAGAGTTTAAAACACCCGGCCACAGAAACTCAAGACTAGAAGTGTTTACAAAGAGGTTATACATCAAGATGGAAGGGTGGTTCCACTTGGTCCTTCTGACAAGTTTGGACCCCAGTTTAAGTAGAAGAATAGGGTCGATCCTATTGTCAGACTATTTCAAAAGGAAGAGTTCCCAGTCGGAAACAAAACCTCTTTATGAGTCTTAAAAAAGTGTCACTTGTGAGATGAGAAGGAAGATAGTCACAGTACCACTTTAGAAAAAGCCTGGGATTGATACTCTTAGGTTACTATAACGACCTACCGCAGTGACTGAGCTACCTGCACTCAGACTCACTTGAGACCCTCAACCACTACCTGTCCCTCCGGACCGCACGACGCTAAGTACCCCAGCGTTTCTCAACCTGTGCTGACTCGCTGACTTGACTGACTAATTGACTTGTAAGGGTTTTAAGTCGTGTACATGAAGAGGAGAACCACGGGTTTTACAGGGAAACAATAATACAGACTGAATAGGGTCTCGTGTGTCAATTTATTGTTTTCAAAATTAAAGATATCGTTGGTCTGAGAGGGTACTCATAGAACCTTAGTACTGAGACATATAATACTACCAGAGTAACAAATCTTCGTCCCATAATTAAAGGTTTATAAACCTCTAAAGTTTCTACGGTATAACAGTGATTAAAAAATTAATTTAACGTGTCACAGTAACTTGTATGTCGAGACATTAAGTCAGAGAACCGTAAATAACTTTATATGAAATTTCGAGTCGTACACTAAGTGTGAACTTTTGTTATTTACGCATAAGACTTCAACAACCCACATCATAAGATATTTACAGTCAAACTAGTTCAACAAGTGGAGAAGAAATAAAAATGACTTAAAAACAGGATCAGAACATGATTAATTTCTTTTTTCAATTATATAAAAGATTTTTACTTCCGTCTAAATAGAGAAAAGGGATTTCAAGACTAAAAGATGTACTTAAAAAGTCGAGACAATAATCGATATATCGTAAATCCTAATCAAACAGAACATTTATCAAACTAAGAACATAATAGTACTTTATTGATTGAAATATAGATTATTATACAAAATAGAGTCGGATAAACAAAGTATAAACTCCTGAACGGTTATACCGTCTCATCCTTCTGGGACTCGAGTGGAGGAGGGTACCCGTATAACTTTAACTTTGATAAATGTTACACTCATGGACATTCTTGTCGGACTTAAGATCTTCGTTTCTAAAGGGTGTCGATTTCAATGTCTTTTTCTTTGGTGTTACTCTGTCCGTCCATCGTACCATATCAATTATCAGTTGTGGATCTCCATTCGTTTGATGTTTGTCATACTATTAATGTCGACACCTTCAAGAGGTGTTCCCTAGACTCGAGGTGTAGTCAGATACCCGGGACATAGTACTACTACTCATTGTGTGGTGGGGAGAGGTCACAAACTAAAACTTTCGGTCATCACGAATGAAATCCCTTTCTCTGAGGTGAGAATTTCCCATGTGTATTTTAGAGTGTACAAAAAAACTAGGTCCCATCTTCGTCACTATACTTTCCTTGGACTCACTTTGGGTGAATAACTAGAACCTCTGGGAGGTCCTCTCCGTCCTCTGTTAACTTGTCAGTGGGACCCCTGTGTCTACAACCGTTGTTGGTGAAAAACCTCGACTAGGGTGGTACTCTTGTGACCATAATCACAGTAAAACCTAAGGAGAGTGATCAAATAATCACATTCCTGTTCCAGGGTTGGGTGGATGAAAGATCGATTAGGAGGTCAGTGTGGTTCTGGGTCGGGGTTTGTGGTATTCCGGGTCCTGGACTGGGGTTGTTGGTCACCAGGTCGTGATCGGAACTCTACTTTGAGTGGACTATCACCCGTCTGTTCACTGGATACTGATACCTCCGGGACGTCGGTGGACACAGTTCTGGATTGTGTGAATGGTCGTCAGATCTTGTTCGTAGTGTAGGGAGTGTCCAGTTTTACTTGACACTCTGTTGGTCCCGGAACATCGTTCTCTGGGATCCTAGGATAAGACGATTGGTTACCCGGTTATGGTCGGGACCCATGTACATACGGTATTGTGGTAGGTGGTCGTCCGATCGTGGTCGAGGTCCAGGAGACTAGAGTGTCGGTTTTTAAGATCTTGGGTCGAGGAGTGTAGTCACCCGACTGTGATCGTGGCCTTGAGTCGGAGTGGGTGATAACCCGTTCGTGGTTATGACCTTGGGGAACCTGGGACCGAGACGGATGGTCACCTGGTTGGTCGATGACCTGGTGGTATCCGACGTCACTCGACACTGTTCCGGGTCGGAATGTGATCGACCGACTTTGGTGTGGACCTATAGGACCAGAGTCAAAGGTACTGTGTTCGAGATCCTACAGAGTTTGGAATCTCTATCGGTACTCTTCTTAGTTGAGGTTAGTAGTCGTCCGTTCGTGGTCCAAGTCCTGGGGGTCAGTACCGGGACTAATGTCTTCCAGTCATACTCGAGACTCTTGGATTCGGTCGTCGGTCGGTGAAACCTTGGATCAAGATAGGTGGTCACCAGGTCATGATCTGGACCCTAGGATTTCCCGAAGTATCGGTCAGAGGAGTACGGGGTCAAGACGGGTGAAAGACTAACCGTGTTCCTAGTGGGGGTCAATTCGTCGGTCGACATGTCATGATCCCGAACGGTGTGTCGTTAAACACCGGTGGTGTGTTTCGTCCCGGTCGTTACTTGGTGGATGACCGTACGGGTGTCATCAGTATGACGGTGTTTTCTTCCTGGGTACGTTAGGGGTATTTCCCATGGGAATTTCATATATTGAGACCACCGGGGTATCTCACAAAGGATATTTTCGGTGAAAAGGTTCTAACCTTTTACATTGGTTGCATGGTTTATATATTTTGAGTTTCGTTGTTTAATCCGTTTTATTCCATTATTCCTGTACAAGGTTTACTTTCTTGTTCCCTTTTGGAGACTTCTTCTTGATTGACTTTACCCCCCTTTTTTTTTAGATGGGTTACTTCTCAAATCCCATTACTAACGTTTCTACGAGTTTAAGGAACCCTATCCTCTTTTATTTATCTTACTACAATCTTCAAAAATTGTTTCTCGATCTTTTATATTTATTTGATTCTCGACTTCCTATTTTAGTGACTTTATTTTACATGTCATCTACTTTAGTTGTTGTCTAATCTCTATCTTTCCTTCTCTAGGTCACTCGACCCTCTGTCTTATCACTTTTTAGTGACTACGATTTATCTTTTTTTTTTTTTTGTCTTAATTTTTCACTCCTGACAAATTCTCTGGAAACACTGTTGTGGTTCGTATGAATATAAGTGTAGTATCCCCAGGACTTTTTCTTTTCTTTTGTTTTTCCCCTGTCTCCGGTATAAAGTTCTGTATTATCGATTATTGAAAGGATTGGAACCTTTTCTTCGTCGGAGGGATCAGTTCTTCCGTCAGATTTTGTACTGGTTGGGTTTCTCTTGGTGTGGTTATGTGTAATATCAATTTTACCGTTTTTAATATCTATTTTTGTTATATATAAAAACTCCCAAAAAAACAAACAAACAAAGAACTCTGTCTTAACATAACAATTTTTGAAGGGAGAATATTNAAGTGTAGTATCCCCAGGATTTTTTCTTTTCTTTTGTTTTTCCCCTGTCTCCGGTATAAAGTTCTGTATTATCGATTATTGAAAGGATTGGAACCTTTTCTTCGTCGGAGGAATCAGTTCTTCCGTCAGATTTTGTACTGGTTGGGTTTCTCTTGGTGTGGTTATGTGTAATATCAATTTTACCGTTTTTAATATCTATTTTTGTTATATATAAAAACTCCCAAAAAAACAAACAAACAAAGAACTCTGTCTTAACATAACAATTTTTGAAG
The DNA here is from genome assembly GCA_006410555.1 of Capra ibex. Lineage (NCBI taxonomy): Eukaryota > Metazoa > Chordata > Mammalia > Artiodactyla > Bovidae > Capra > Capra ibex. The sequence continues at coordinate 46,472,445 of SJYO01033645.1, read as the reverse complement.
GGAGAATATTGACGAAAAGGACTTAGGGTATCTAACACTCACCAGTACAAAACTAACGGTAGACAAATTCACAAAAAACAAAGGAGAAATTAAAGAAGTCACTATAGAACCAATGAATTACCGTATAACAAAACGGAGGCACACACACACACACACACACACACAAATGTTAAGAAAAAAAGACATTAACCAATGATTAGAGTATCACAAAACAAGTCTTTTTTTCGAACTAATCTTAGTTAAAAAGAATTCAAATGTCTCTCAACCAAACACTGGGTTCTACACTAGATAAGACCTCTTAAAAGACACACGTGAACTCTTCTTTCATAAGACGACGAAAGTCTATCTTACATGACATTTATAATTCAGATCAACCAGATTACACGGTAAATTCTAAACACAAAGAATAACTAAAAAGACTCTAGACAGGTATCACATTTACCTCTAAAACGGGGGTTAATGACATAACGACAGATTAAAGGGAAAATACCGACAACGCTTCACATTTTCACAATCAGCGAGTCAACACTGGTTGAGAGACGATGGGGTACCAGACATCTGATGGTCAGAGGAGACGGTAACCCTAAAGGGTCCGTTCTTATTACCTCACCCAACGGTACTGGAAGAGGTCACCTATAAAGGTTGGGTCCCTGACTTGGACCCAGGGGACGTAACCTTCGTCTAAGAGATACCAGACTGGGTGGTCCATTCCATCGATAAACGGAATACATAACTCCATGTGGATTATAACACACATATTTATAAATGTTAACAATATAGAAGAAGAACCTAACTAGGGAACTAGTAGTACATTACAAGAAAGAAGAGAGAGAGAGAGAAAAAAACGAAGTTTGAGAAGAAATTAACAAGAAAAAATAAGTCAAAAAATTTAATTATAAAATTAAACTCCTTTTAACAAAATGTTATAACACAACCAAAAACGGTACATAGTTGTACTTAGTCGGTATCCATACGTATACAAGAGAGGGAGAACCTGAGGGAGGGTGAACGGTAGAGTACGATGAGGAGATCCAACAGTGTATGGTGACCTGAAAAAGAAGGACGTAGTATGTCTTTTAAAGGTGGTAGATAGATCAAAATATATACCATCATGTATATACAAACTTACGATGTTAGAGTAAAGTAGGTTAGGTGAGGGAAGATGGAACACTGGTGTTCAGAGAAGAGATAGATAGAGGTAACGACGGGACTTCGATCCAAGTAGTCGTGGTTGAAAGATCTAAGGTATATACAGGTAATTATATGTTATAAACAGAAAGAGAAAGACCGAATGAAGTGAGAAAAATTATCCGAGGTCTAAGTAGATGGAGTAATCTTGACTCAGTTTACTTAAAGGAAAGTACCGACCTATTATAAGGTAACACATATACATAGTGTTGAAAAATGAGTAAGTTGATAAGTTTATGTAGAAACAACAAAGGCAAAGGATCGAAAACATTTATCATGACACTACTTTTAACCCCATGTGCATAGAAAAAACTGATACCGAAGGAGTCCCATATAAAGGTTATCATCTAACGACCCGGTATACCATGAAAATAAGAATCAAAACTTTCTTTAGAGGTAAGACAAGAGGTATCACCAACGTAGTCAAATGTAAAGATGGTTGTTACGTTAACCCAAGGGAAAAGAGGTATGGGAGAGGTCGTAATTAATAAACATCTAAAAAGACTACTGTCTGTAAGACTGGTCATATTCCACTTTGGGGTAACGTCAAGACTAAACGTAAAGAGATTATTACCCGTACCTCTTCCGTTACCCTGGGGTGAAGTCATGAGAACGGACCTTTTAGGGTACCTACCTCGTCGAACCTTCCGACGTCAGGTACCCCAACGACTCCCAGCCTGTGCTGACTCGTTGAAGTGAAAATGACAAATGAAAGTACGTAACCTCTTCCTTTACCGTTGGGTGAGGTCACAAGAACGGACCTCTTGGGGTCCCTACCCCCTTGGACCACCCGACGGCAGATACCCCAGCGTGCCTCAGCCTGTGCTGACTTCGCTGAATCGTCGTCGTCGTTATTGCTCGTTACAACCGTAAAAAGTACACAAATAGTAGGTAGAGATACAGAAGAAACCTTTTTAAAATAAATCTAGAAGACGAGTGAATCTAACGCAACAAAATGACCATAACTCATCGTATTCGACGTTCATTTAAAACCTTTAAATAGGAAACAGTCAACAAAGTAAACAATACTAAAAGAAAGTAAGGTTCCGGACAGAAAAGTAGTACGAATACCAAAGGAAGTGACAAATTTGAAAATTCAAGTTAATCAAGAGTAAACAAATACAAAGTAAAATAAAGTAATGAGACCCTCCACTCAGTAATCTCCTAGAATGACACTAGATATAGTGACTCACAAAGACAGATTCTGAAAATATCAAAGACCATAATGTATATCTAGGAATCTCAGACAGAAACACATACTACAATCCTTCACGAAACTAAAGTAAGAAAATGTGTCTCGACAGGTTAAAAAGGTCGTCGTGAGTAACTTCTCTGATAGAAAAGAGGTAATATATAAGAACAGAGGAAACAGTTTCTATTCTACGAATTGAGACCCGAAAGATAGAACAAGGTAACCAGATATAAAGACAAAAACACGGTCAAGGTACACAGAACTACAATCATCGAAACAACATACCGGACTTCAGTTCTTGGAGGCTCGAGGAGGTCGAGGTAAGAGGAAAGAGTTGTATCGAAACGACAAGTCCCTGAAAACGTAAAGGAATGTTCAACACTTTTTTAAAACAAGATCAAGATACTTTTTATGGAAACCATAAAACTATCCCTAATATAACTTAGATAGCTAACTAAACCCATCTTAGTAGTAAAAGTATTGTAACTAAAAAGGTAGGTTCTTGTACCATATGGAGAGGTACACAAACATAAAAGAGACTAAAGAAATCACAGTATAAAAAGACGTATGTCCAGAAAACAGAGAAATCTATCCAAATAAACATCCATAAAGAAAGAAAAATAACGTTACCACTTATCCTAACAAAGAAATTAAAGAAAATGACTTAAAAGTAACAATTATATACCCTTACGTTTACTAAATACACATACCTAAAATATAGGATACCGTAATGAGATAAGTAACTGATCGAGATCATTAAAAGACCACCGTAGAAATCCCAAAATATACATATCTTAATACAATAGACCTTTGTCACTCTCAAAACGCAGAAGAAATTGTAAGAACCAAGAAAAAGAAGAGACTAAGGGAATTGATCCTGAAGGTTTTGATATGACTTATTATCACCACTCCAATCCGTGGGACAGAACAAGGAATACAGTCTCTTATACGAAAGTTAAAAGGTGGTAACGTTTATTACAAACGACACACAAACAGTATATATCGGAAATAATACAACTCCATATAAGTAAGGTACAGGTGAAAGTCTTTTAAGAATAGTATTTACCCACGACTTACAACGGTTTTGGAAAGAGAGTTATGAAACTGGTGGAATACGCTTCTCAACTGAGTAACCTTTTCTGGGACTACGACCCTTCCTAACCCCCGTCCTCCTCTTCCCTTACTGTCTCCTACTTTACCGACCTACTGTAGTGACTGAGCTGCCTACACTTAAATTCACTTGAGGCCCTCTACCACTACCTGTCCCTCCGGTCCACACGACGCTAAGTACCCCAGCGTTTCTCAGCCTGCGCTGACTCACTGACTTGATTTTTGATGAGAGACGTAGACAAATCTACTAGTATACAAAAACGGAAAGTTAAACAATTGCCACATAGTGTAACAAACTAAACGTATACAACTTCTCAGGAACGTAGGGACCCTATTTCGGATAAACCAGTACTACATACTAAAAAATTACACAACGACCTAAGACAAACAATCTTAAAACAACTTTTAAAAACTTAGGTACAAGTAGTCACAATAACCGAACATTAAAAGAAGAAACACTGTAAAAAAAAGACCGAAACGATAGTCCCACTACCACTGGAGTATTTTACTTAAAAAGGTAAAAGAAAGGAGACGTTAAAAGACCTTCTTAAACTAGTCTTATAGACTATCAACAAGTGATTTGAAAACAATCTTAAGTTGACACTTCTGAAGTCCGGGACCTGAAAACAAACTACCTCTAAAAAAATAATATCAAAGCTAAAGGTACGAACACGAAACAGACAAGTATAAAAGATAAAGAAGGACCAAGTCAAAACCTTCCAATATTAAAAGATTCTTACATACGTAAAGAAGGTTCAGCAAGTAAAATAACCGTATATGACCGAGTATCGTCAGAGAAAACTAGGAAACATAAAGACACAACAGAGATCATAGACAAAAAAAGTAAAGGTCAAAATAACTAAACTTAGATGAAAAAAGGGAACTACTCAGACCGATTACGAAAAAGTTAAATCAAATAGGAGAGCTTCTTGACCGAAAGTCAAAATAACTAAAAACGATAACAGAGGAAGTAAAGAAAAAGTAAATATAGACGAGACTAAAAAAAAAAGGAAAATGATTGACTCCCAAAAAATTAGAGTAAAAACTTCAGAGAAATCCACATTTAAATCAAAGAAATAAACTAAAGAGAGAACAAAGGACTCCATCTCAACTTAACGATATTTGATAGGAGAATCGTGACGACACAGAGTATCTAAACTCAATGACACAAATGTGACAGTAAACGGAGACATAAAAAACCAAAGAGAAACTAAAGAAATCACTGGAGAATCAATGAATCTTAGTATAACAAATCGGAGGTACATAAACGTAGAAAATATCAAAAAAAGACATCAACTATAGATTAGAATAATACAACACCAGTCTTTTCTAAGATCTTTAATAAAATTAAAAATCTCTAAATGGTTCCGAACTAAACACTGAGAACTACACTAGAGAGGACCTCTTACAAGGTACACATGAACTCTTTTTGCACTTTAGATGACTAAACCCTACTTTGTTGGACATCTGTAGCTAATCCAAGTTGACCAGGTTACATAGTAAATTTCCAACATAGTAGAAATAATTAAAAGACAGATCTTCTAGATAGGTAACTACACTCACACAATAATTCCAGAGAGTGATAATAACACAATGGAGGTTGAAAAGGAAACTGACAACAGTTGTAAACGAATGCGTGATTCTTCCAGGATGTAACCCACTTATATATAACTATCAACAAAATTGTAGAATAACCCAACTAGGAAACTAGTAATATATCACAAGAAGAAACAAAGAACATTACCAGAAATAAAATTTCAGAAATAAGTTATACGTGATGATATGGACGAAAGAAAATAAAGATAAACGTATCTAATGGAAACACGTATTATGGATACAGGAGTGAAAGTCGTACATACACAGGCATCCAGACTCCACACAGAAAACATATGTCGTATATATACCCAGACCCAAAACATAGGTAACTCGGTTAGACACAGAAAGACGACCTTGTAATTAAATAAAGATAAATTCTATTAATATGGACATACTAAGATAATGGTGGTAAATGAAAATAACAAAACCCAAACATAAACATCCGGAAAAGAAAGAGATCATAAAGACCAGATCTCTTCAAGGAAATCGTAAACAATATCTCGACTAAACCACCACGACTTAAGAGAATTCAAATCGAACAGAGATTTTGAAAACTCAGAAGGAAACTTAGACTTACTCTAGAAACAACCTATGTAATTATAAACGACATCCAAAAAAGGAAAGTAGTGAATTTCATATAGAAAGAAGACAACTTTTTAGACGACAATCCGAATACCTCTAAGGGAAGACACAATAAACAACGAAAAGGGAACGACGAAAATTATAACCGAGAAACACAAATTAAAACCACAACAGCAATAATTATACACAGACCACATAAAGAGGAACTCAAATAAGACATACCCTGAGAGATCCGAAGGACTTGAACACACCGATAAAAGAAAAGACACAATCCCTTCAAAAACTGATAGTCAAGTCAAGTCAATGAGTCAGCACAGGTAGAGAAACGCTGGGGTACTTAGTGTCGTACGGTCCGGAGGGACAGGTAGTGGTTAAGGGCCTCAAGTGAGTTTGAGTACAGGTAGCTCAGTCACTACGGTAGGTCGGTANGTAGTTCGGTAGAGTAAGAGACAGCAGGGGAAGAGGACGGGGGTTAGGGAGGGTCGTAGTCTCAGAAAAGTTTACTCAGTTGAGAAACGTACTCCACCGGTTTCATGACCTCGAAGTCGAAATCGTAGTAAGAAAGGTTTCTTTAGGGTCCCGACTAGAAGTCTTACCTGACCAACCTAGAGGAACGTCAGGTCCCCTGAGAGTTCTCAGAAGAGGTTGTTTTGTCAAGTTTTCGTAGTTAAGAAGCCGTAAGTCGGAAGAAGTGTCAGGTTGAGAGTGTAGGTGTGTACTTATCACCTTTTTGGTATCGGAACTGATCTACCTGGAATCAGCCGTTTTATTACAGAGACGAAAACTTGTACGATAGATCCAACCACTATTGAAAAAATTCTCATTCGTAGAAAATGAAAGTACCGACGTTAGTAGTAGACGTCACTAAAACCTCGGGGGGTTTTATTTCAGACTGTGACAAAGGTGACAAAGGGGTAGATAAAGGGTACTTCACTACCCTGGTCTACGGTACTAGAAGTAAAAGACTTACAACTCGAAATTCGGTTGTAAAAGTGAGAGGTGAAAGTGAAAGTAGTTCTCCGAAAACTCAAGGAGAAGTGAAAGACGGTATTCACACCACAGTAGACGTATAGACTCCGATAACTATAAAGAGGGTCGTCGGAACTAAGGTCGAACACAAAGAGGGTCAGGTCACAAAGAGTACTACATGAGACGTATCTTCAATTTATTCGTCCCACTGTTATATGTCGGAACTACATAAGGAAAAGGATAAACCTTGGTAAGACAACAAGGTACAGGTCAAGATTGACAACGAAGGAATGGACGTATGTCTAAAGAGTTCTCAGTCCAGTCCACCAGACCATAAGGGTAGAGAAAGTCTTAAAAGGTGTCAAATAACACTAGGTGTGTCAGTTTCCGAAACCGTATCAGTTATTTCGGAGTTTATAAAAGAGTATGAGAAAGAAAAAGAAGAGAAGAAGAACTTACGATATTAAGGTGACAAACACGTGAGTTACAACGAGATCAACAGAGACTCTGACAGGATTATAGAAAATGAAAAAAAAAAAANTTCCCACCACAGTAGACGTATAGACTCCGATAACTATAAAGAGGGTCGTCGGAACTAAGGTCGAACACAAAGAGGGTCAGGTCACAAAGAGTACTACATGAGACGTATCTTCAATTTATTCGTCCCACTGTTATATGTCGGAACTACATAAGGAAAAGGATAAACCTTGGTAAGACAACAAGGTACAGGTCAAGATTGACAACGAAGGAATGGACGTATGTCTAAAGAGTTCTCCGTCCAGTCCACCAGACCATAAGGGTAGAGAAAGTCTTAAAAGGTGTCAAATAACACTAGGTGTGTCAGTTTCCGAAACTGTATCGGAGTTTATAAAAGAGTATGAGAAAGAAAAAGAAGAGAAGAAGAACTTACGATATTAAGGTGACAAACACGTGAGTTACAACGAGATCAACAGAGACTCTGACAGGATTATAGAAAATGAAAAAAAAAAAAGATGACACGAAGTCAGTAAAGATGGAAGATGGAAGGTCAAGTGAATAGACAAGAAGGAGTCAATAAGACGATGACCAAGGGAGATCACATGAAAATTAGAGTAAATAACACGACAAACAACAACTTATAGACAAGAAATTAAGAAGATCTAGGAACAATTTGTAAAGAATATAGAAGAACTAGAGATGGAGGTCGGATAAATAGACACGGAGTAAAATAAAGGTAATAAAACCTAGTAGAAATGATAGTAGTGAGACTAAAAAAAGTCCATGTGACGAATAAAGGAGAGGTAAACAAACTAGAACACCTAAAAATGGTACCAGCAAGTAGACGACATATAAAGAGACAGAAAAGTAAAACAAATTAAATGACCAAGGACCAGAGGAAAGTGGACCTTCCAGTATCGAGGAGGATTGACACTTAAGACGGACGGCACCCAACCCAACCTGGTCATGGAACACTTCCATAGGACCAGCCCCCCTGAACACAGACTTAGGACCACATACCTCGACCTAGAACAGAGAGAGATCCCGTCACGATACAGGTCATCACACAAACCACCCGAAACGTACCGAAAGAGATCGGAAAGACGATTATCGGTCCCAACACAAGGATAAAAGACTTCAAAACCGTATTCCATAGACCATAACCTCGAACGACGGGAACCCACAATGAACCAGAATCACGACTCTACCTTCATAAACCCTCTCAAGAATGACTAATTACAAGATAACCCAGACCTCAAGAGGTCACCGGATTTAAGGACCTGAGCCCAAAGGGTGGAGTCCCGAGTCCGGGTTGAGGAATGACGTCGTGATTCTGAAATGTGTTGTGTGTTGTGTCTTCTGTTTTGAGTTTCTGATTACCACTTTTTTGTGAGTTGTTGGTTCTTGTGGGTTTCCCTGAGTGTCAGAATGTTTCTTTTTTCTTCACTCTCTTTTCCTCTTTTTGTCCTCAACTATTTCTTCTTTCGATAGTATAGACATATATCGGGGGATTTTCTTTTATTTAAGATTTTCAATCTCATCGTTTTTACGTTTTAGTTTTTGTACCTTTTTTACGTCGTATTGATTTGTCAAAACATTTCTATTTTTATTTTACTTAAATTATTATTCCACAAAAAATTTTTCCTTTTTCAACCGGTATTTTTATACAATTTCCTTATTATTTATTTTTGTAATCTTATTGTATTTTTTCCTTTTAATATATACCTCACCATCGTTCTTCTTACAGGAATAAGAAGGAGGTATAAGAAAAGGTGTGTCACACGAGGTCAGTTAGACGAATGAGTCTTTCAGGAGGTTGTATAGATCCTTCCAGAAACCTGCACAATACCCGTTAGAAACCAGTGGAGTCGGAGATTAGAACGGAATGAAGTCGAACATGAAGAAAGGACTCAAGTGTGAGTCTTTGAGGACGTTGTATAGATCCTTCTAGAGACCTGGACAACACCCGTCACAACCCAGTGGAGTCTGAGATTAGAACGGAATGAAGTCGAACATGAAAAAGGGTCCCAGGTATTAACGGGGAGTTCAGGTGTCAGAATCCGATTGACACCCTAAATTGGACGACGTGGACTCAGACGTCCTTGTTTAAAGGACGGAGAAGAATCCAATGTGTAGGGGATCACAAAGAGAAACCGAAACCGGGACGGAGATGGACATCCGGTGGGAGGTCACCGTCGAGGGACGGGTCTGTTGTCCCACACTTCTGACTATGAACAATCCGAGTCAGTCCGTCCCCTCTGTCTCCCCATACCGGTGTTATAAAACCTACAAACCTCACAGACACCACCATCTCTGGATGACCTATAACAATGTCAGACTTTGCCAGACACACCATAGGGTCTCCTTAACCGGGGGTCAACAAACAAGGTTCCTTCTTGGTTCAACAAATCCAAAGGTCGTTCAATACCCGTCATTGGTCCCGGATGAGGGTCGAACCACCGTCGATGTTAGAAACCTCAACCTCGCCATCGTCACGGTAAAACAGGCGACGGAGTCAGTGAGATGAACCGAAACCGTCACCGAACACCGAAAACAAAGGGTGACACACTAGTATTTGATATCACTACAGATGAAGACGGTGACGGTGACCGTGAGTACTACTGATACTACTAACTGTGACCCACGCATTGAGAGTTACTCACGTGTCTTAATCTCGTAGGGGTCACCGTCGGTAGAGAACGAAGGGACCCGTCATGTCCGAAAGGAGACCTGAGAGAGTCGACACAACATGATAGGGAAGTTTATGACAGTTCCATCAGTTAGGGTAAAGTGAGGGACTCCAGACTAGGACTTGAGACTCAGACTCGTGGGTTGGGGTGAGAGATACCCACGTCCTAACGTTCTACGAAGACACGACCCTTGACGACAAACCGTTATTAGAGACACTAATTAAAAGACAAAACGGAGACATCATGGACAAAGACGCAATGAGAGACTCCAAGGTTTCAAGGGGTTACAAGGGTTAACACTCTCCAAAAGACTCACACACTTTTGAAAAGGAAGAAGAACTGAGGGAGAGTCCCACGTCCGGGGGTAGGACTTTGGGTAACAAAGAAAAAAGTAGACAGAAACGGGATAGTTTCTACAAGAAAAGTAATATACCCTGACCTTACGTTTTCGTCCTTCAGTTCTTTGTGTGTCTCATTGTCCTTTTAAACCGGAACCTCAAGCCTTACTTCGTCCCGTTTCCGAATATCTCAAAACGGTTCTCTTATGTGACCAGTATCGTTTTTGGTAGAAGGTTCTTACGTTCTCTTCTGAGATGTAAACCCGTAGTGGTCTACCAGTTGTGGCTTTAGTCTGACTAATATAAGAAACGTCGGTTTCTACCTCTACGAGATATGTCAGTCGTTTTTGTTCTGGTCCTCGACTGACACCGAGTCTAGTACTTGAGGAATAACTGTTTAAGTCTGAGTTTAACTTCTTTCATCTCTTTTAGTGATCTAGTAAGTCCATACTGGATTTAGTTTAGGAAATACTGATATGTCACCTTTACTCTTTATCTAAATTCCCTGATCTAGACTATCTATCTCACGGACTAGTTGATACCTGTCTCCAAGTACTCTAACATGTCCTCTATCCTTAGTTCTGGTAGGGGTTCTTTCTCTTTACGTTTTTTTGTTTGACCGACAGACTCCTCCTGAATGTTTATCGACACTTTTCTTCCCTTCACTTTTCGTTTCCTCTTTTCCTTTCTATATGGGTAAACTTACGTCTCAAGGTTTCTTATCGTTTCTCTCTTTTCTCTCGGAAGGAGTCACTAGTTACGTTTATTTATCTCCTTTCGTTGTCTTACCCTTTCTGATCTCTAGAGAAGTTCTTTTAATCTCTATGGTTCCCTTGTAAAGTACGTTTCTACCCGAGTTATCTCCTGTCTTTGACATCCCTGGATTGTCTTCGTCTTCTATAATTCTTCTCCACCGTTCTTATGTGTCTTCTTGACATGTTTTCTCTGGAAGTTCTGGGTCTATTAGTCCTACAACACTAGTAAGTAGATCTTCGTCTATAAACCTTACACTTCAGTTCACCCGGAATTCTTCGTAGTGATGCTTGTTTCGATCACCTCCATTATCGTAAGGTCAACTCGAGAAAGTTTAGGACTTTCTACTAGGACACTTTCACGACAGAAGTTATACGGTCGTTTAAACCTTTTGAGTCGTCACCGGTGTCCTGACCTTTTCCAGTCAAAAGTAAGGTTAGGGTTTCTTTCCGTTTCGGTTTCTTACGAGTTCGATGACGTGTTAATGTGAGTAGAGTGTACGATCATTTCCTTACGAGTTTTAAGAGGTTCGATGTGAAGCCGTTATGCACTTGGTACTTTAAGGTCTACAAGTTCGACCAAAATCTTTTCCGGCTCCTTCGTCTCTAGTTTAACGGTTGTAGACAACCTAGTAACGTTTTCGTTCTCTCAAGGTCTTTTTGTAGATAAAGACGAAATAACTGACACGGTTTCGGAAACTGACACACCTAGTATTATTTGACACCTTTTGAGACGTTCTCTACCCTTATAGTCTAGTGGACTGGAGGGAGAAGTCTTTGGATATACCTCCAGTTCTTCATTGTCAATCTTGACCTGTACCTGGTCGTCTGACCAAGGTTTATCCTTTTCCTCATGCATTTCCGACGGATAACAGTGGGACGAATAAATTGAATATACGTCTCATGTAGTACTCTTTAGGTCCCGACTTTCTTCGTGTTCGACCTTAATTCTAACGGTCCTGTTTATAGTTATTGGAGTCTATATGTCTACTGTGGTGGGAATACCGTCTTTCACTTCTTCTTGATATCTCGGAGAACTACTTTCACTTCCTCCTCTCACTTTTGGAACCGAATTACGAGTTGTAAGTCTTTTACTTCTAGTACCGTAGACCAGGGTAGTGATGTACCCTTTATCTACCCCTTTGTCACAGTCTGAAATAAAAAGACCCGAGGTTTTAGTGACGTCTACCGTTAACGTCGGTACTTTAATTTTCTGTGAATTAAAATAAAGGTCATAAGACCCTCCACCTAGTATCTCCTAGGACGACACTAAATACAGCCTCTCACAAAACGGATACAAGAGGAGATCCTCAAAATATCAAAGGCCAGAATGCAAATCTAGAAATTAGGTAAAACTCAAATAAAAACACATACCACAATCNCGTTAACGTCGGTACTTTAATTTTCTGTGTTAAAATAAAGGTCATAAGACCCTCCACCTAGTCTCTCCTAGGACGACACTAAATACAGCCTCTCACAAAACGGATACAAGAGGAGATCCTCAAAATATCAAAGGCCAGAATGCAAATCTAGAAATTAGGTAAAACTCAAATAAAAACACATACCACAATCTTTCACTAGATCAAAGTAAGAGAATGTTCACCAACTGATCAAAAGGGTCGTGGTGAACAATTTCTCTAACAGAAATGAGGTAATATATAAGAGCGGAGGAAACAGCTTCTATTCCACAGGTATCCACACACCTAAATAGAGACCCGAAAGATAAAACAAGGTAACTAGATATAAAGACAGAAACACGGTCATGGTATGACAGAACTACTGACACCGAACATCATCTCGGACTTCAGTACGTACAGCTAAGGAGATAAAGGTAAGAAGAAAGAGTTCTAACGAAACCGATGAGCTCCAAAATACATAAAGGTATGTTTAACACTTTAATAAACAAGATCGAAAGACTTTTTATGGTGACCACCGAACTATCCCTAACGTAACTTAGACATCTAATGAAACCCATCATATGAGTAAAAGTGAGATAACTAAGAAGGTTAGGTACTTGCACCATATAAAGAGGTAGATAATCACAGGAGAAACTAAAGAAAGTAGTCACAAAATATTAAAAGATATATATCCAGAAATCAATACCCTAAATTAATTTTAATTTTCGAAGACGTGTTGTTTTCTTTGATGTTCGTTCCGCTTTTCTGTCGGAAGACTTACCCTCTTTTATTATCGTTTACTTCGTTGACTGTTTGTTGATTAGAGTTTTTATATGTTCGTTGAATACGTCGAGTTAAGGTCCTTTTATTTGCTGGGTTAGTTTTTTACTCGGTTTCTTGATTTATCTGTAAAGAGGTTTCTGTATGTCTACCTATTGTTTGTGTACTTTTCTACGAGTTGTAGTGAGTAATAGTCTCTTTACGTATAGTTTTGGTGTTACTCCATGGTAAAGTACGGTAAGTCTTACCGTCGTTAGGTTTTCAGATGTTCGTTATTTACGACCTCTCCCACACCTCTTTTCCCTTGGGAGAATGTGACAACCACCCTTACGTTTGATCATGTCGGTGATACCTCTTGTCACACCTCTAAGGAATTTTGTAACGTTTATCTTGACGGAACACTGGGTCGTTAGGGTGGCGTCCCGTATGTGTGGCTCCTTTGGTCTTAACTTTCTCTGTGCACATGGGGTTACAAGTAACGTCGTGACAAATATTATCGGTCCTGTACCTTTGTTGGATCTACAGGTAGTCGTCTACTTACCTATGCTTTCGACACTATGTATATGTGTTACCTCATAATGAGTCGGTAATTTTTCTTAGGTAAACTTAGTCAAGATTACTCCACCTACATTGACCTCGGTTAATATGTCTCACTTCATTCGGTCTTTCTTTTTGTGGTTATGTCATATGATTGTGTATATATACTTAAAATCTTTCTACCATTACTATTGGGACATACGTTCTGTCGTTCTCTGTGTCTACATATCTTGCCTTAAAACCTGAGACACCCTCTCCCTCTCCCTCTCCCACCCTACTACACCCTCTTACCTTAACTTTGTACATATGATAGTACATTCTTTGCTTGGTGGTCAGATACAAGTCATGTCCTATATCCTACGAACACCGACCACGTGCCCCTACTAGGGCTCTCTACTATACCCCACCCACCACCCTCCCCCCAAGTCCTAACCCTTAAGTACATGTGGGCACCGACTAAGTACAGTCACATACCGTTTTGGTTATGTCATAACATTTCGTTTTATTTCATTTTTATTTTTAAAAAANTACCCCACCCACCACCCTCCCCCCAAGTCCTAACCCTTGAGTACATGTGGGCACCGACTAAGTACAGTCACATACCGTTTTGGTTATGTCATAACATTTCGTTTTATTTCATTTTTATTTTTAAAAAATTTTTATTATTATTTTCTGTCAATGAGGAACTTTCAATACTGGTTGGATCTGTCGTATAATTTTTCATCTCTGTAATAAAACAGTTGTTTGCAGGTAGATGAATTCCGATACTAAAAAGGTCACCAGTACATACCTACACTCTCAACCTGATATTTCTTTCGACTCGTGTCTTCTTAACTACAAAAACTTGACACCACAACCTATTCTGAGAACTCTCAGGGAACCTGTCGTTCCTCTCAGTTGATCAGGTATAATTTCCTCTAGTCAGAACTCACAAGTAACCTTCCTGACTACAACTTCGACTTTGAGGTTATAAACCAGTGGACTACGCTTCTCGGCTGAGTAAAACCTTCTGGGACTACGACCCTTTCTAACTCCCGTCCTCCTCTTCCCCTTCCGTCTCCTACTCTACCAACCTACCGTAGTGACTGAGATACCTGTACCCAAACCCACCCGAGGTCCTCAACCACCACCTGTCCCTCTGGACCGCACGACGCCTAGTACCCCATCGTTTCCCATTCTGTGCTGACTCACTGACTTGAATGACTGACTGATAGAGTAAGTCCTCTCTAAACGAACCGAAAAACCTACAGACCTTAGGAGACGGTTCGAAGTCTTCCACAAAACATCCTCAATAAGGTGTACGTCTACCAAAAATCATATGAACACCCCCTCCCTTGTACTAGAGGGGTTGAATAAGGAGACGGTAGAACTTCCAGAGGGAAAGAACAGAAAACATTATCACAAATAAAATTTTAGATGAAACAGAACATACTCATAACGATGAGGTCGAAAGAAAACAACAGGTAAACGTATCTTATAGAAAAAGATAGGGGAGGGAAAGACAGACATACACAGGGATCCAGACTTCATCCGGAACATTTGTCCGTTAGATGGACTTTTTCTTACGTCTGTTTACCGTCATTTCTACTTTAAGGTTATTAAAACCTTAAAAAACTCTAAGGTTCTAGAGTCTTTATCCTACCTCCGTACCTAGTTCTACTACGTCCTTTATAAATTATTTTTGGCCCTTCCTGACTGTTAATCACTACTTGTTGTGTCATTGACTTTACTTTTTAAGTGATCTACCTTAGTTATCGTCTTATTGACTCCTTCTTGTCTATGTACACAGTCTTCTATCTTACCACCTTTATTGACAGTTTCTCATCTTATTTTTGTCTACTCCCGTCGTAGTCTCTGAGGACCCTGTCATTTACCCGGTTGTAAACTTACTATTCTCATACGTATTATGGGGTTTTATGTTCACCCAGAACATAAAAATGAATAAATCGATTAGATACAGAAAACCAACTCCGTAAATTAGATAAATTACAGTAATACTTGTACATAGATAGTGTAAAATTCTAACAAACCCTAAACTAAACATCCAAAAAAGAAGGGAAACCCATAGGGTGGTTCTCTTCAAGGAAAACATAAACAACATTTTGACCAAACCATCAGAACTTAAGAGAATTGAGAATGAACATACATTTCAAAACTAAAAAGACAGTTTAGACTTATTACAAGAACAACCAATCATATATAACAAACATCCAAAAACGGAAAGTAATAAAACTGATATAGGACAGTGAGGGAAGACCGGACGTCTGAAAGACGACTTTTTAGTCGACTATTGGAATAACCCTAAGGGAACATATGATAAACAACGAAAGGGGAACGACGAAAATTATGGAAAAGAAACACAAATTAAACACAATCAAACTAATTACATAGAGTCGTACATACCCTAAGAGACGTGAAAGAACTGAACTCACTGATATAGGAAAGGGAACAATCCCTTCAAAAAGTGATATTAGAGAAGTTTATGAAAGAGTCTGGAAAAAAGAAAGAAAAGTAGAAGAGAATAGGGATAGTAAGTTTACAACCGAGTAAATTACAGGGTCCTCAAAGACTACGACGGGAGTAGACAAAAATAAGACGAGAAACTCAATGAAGGTGGTAATATAGAAAACTGTGTACATAGACAAGAAGGAGTCAATAAGACGATAACTAAGGTAGATCACTTAAAAAGTAAAGTCAATGACACAAAGAATAGTGCTTAACAACAGTCAAGAAGGTCCAAAAATAATTTACAAAGGACTTAATAGAACTTGATACGGAGGTAGGATAAAGACTCTAGAACCTTAGAATCTTATAAAGTTTTAATAACCTTAGAGTAGAAATGACGGTAATCAGACGTAGGAAAAAGTCCATCTAACGGATAAAAGGGAAATAAACCAGAACACATAAAACTGGAACGAAGAAGAAGACGTTATATCAAGAGGCAGTAGAGCAAAACAGAACGACACAAATACCAGAGGAAAGAAGTCCAATGTCTTAACATCAATCAGAACGAACCACTCACTCCAACCAGGTCCAAGAACACATCTGAACACATCACCAACCTCGACTCAGAAAAAAAAAAAAAAATTAACTTCCTCTTCACAAATGTCTTAAAACGACATAAGACAGTTTAAAGTAGTACTTAGTCGGTATCTATATGTATATAGGGGAGGGATGACTTTGAGGGAGGGTAGAGAGAAGGGTAGGGTGGGGAGATTCAACTATGTCTCGGGGACAAACACAAAGGACTCAGTATGGCGTTTAAGGGTAACCGATAGATAAAATGTATACCATTACATTCAAAGGTACGATGAGAAAGGTGTGTAGAGTGGGAGAGAAGGAGAGAGAGGTACAGGTACCTAGGTTTGAGATACAGACATAGAGGACCTCGACTCAGAAAAGAGAGAATTCCCGTCCCGACGTAGTCTACCGCACAAAACACCACAGACACTCGGATCATAATGAAATTCGTAGGACAAACGACTACCCACCACAACATAAGGACAGTTAGACTAACAAACCGTACTTCATAGGTCGTAACTACCTCTTTCTTCACCGTTGGGTGAGGTCATAAGAACGGACCTCTTAGAGTCTCTGTCTCCTCGGACCATCCGACGACAGATACCCCAGTGTGTCAGACTGTGCTGACTTCGTTGAATCGTCGTCGTCGTCGCAGGTCATAACTTCGGACATTCGTCAACCCACCTCGATCTAGAACAACAGTTCTGACTATGGTTCGACTGACAAACCCAAATTGGGTGTCGGATACGTCAACATGACTTTCTAAAAGTAAGAAGAAGGAATTAGTGTGACGGGGACCCCGAATCGAAACTATAACCGGGATGAAGAAATACACATGGTGAGAGTCTGTTCTTAAGGGGTAATTCTACTCTCCTATTTTCATCGTCGACTAACCCTGTGTGAGCGAGTCCGGTCCCTCCTTATATCACCGGTGTTGACCGTACAACGTGTCACGGACGTCCCACACTGACCATCAGGAAACGTTGTCTACCCCCGTATGAATGAGACAACCCTCATCTATTGTGAGAAACCTTATTGATTACCCTGTTTATTCTTTAGAGTTCTCTTTTAAATTTTGTAGAACTTAATTTACTTTTATTCCTGAACGGAGAACTCTTTGGATATACGTCCAGTCCTTCGTTGTCAATCTTGACCTGTACCTTGTTGTCTGACCAAGGTTTATCCTTTTCTTCATGTAGTTCCGACATATAACAGTGAGACGAATAAATTGAATATACGTCTCATATAGTTCTCTTTGCGACCTGACCTTCTTTGTGTTCGACCTTAGTTCAAACGGGGCTGTTTATAGTTATTGAAGTCTATACGTCTACTGTGGTGTGAATACCGCTTTTCACTTCTCCTTGATTCTTCGGAGAACTACTTTTACTTTCTCCTCTCACTTTTTCAACCGAATTTCGAGTTGTAAGTCTTTTACTTCTAGTACCGTAGACCAGTGTAGTGAAGTACCCTTTATCTACCCCTTTGTCACCTTTGTCATAGTCTGAAATAAAAACCCCCGAGGTTTTAGTGACGTCTACCACTAACGTCGGTACTTTAATTTTCTACGAATGAGGAACCTTCTTTTCAATACTGGTTGGATCTATCGTATAAGTTTCCTCTCTGTAATGACACGGTTGTTTCCAGGTAGATCAGTTCCGATACCAAAAAGGTCACCAGTAAATACCTACACTGTTAACCTGACACTTCTTTGGACTCGTGATTTCTTAACGACGAAAACTTGACACCACAACCTCTTCTGAGAACTCTCAGGGTACCTGACGTTCCTCTAGGTCGGTCAGGTAAGATTTCCTCTAGTCAGGACCCACAAGCAACCTTCCTGACTACGATTTCGACTTTGAGGAAACCGGTTAGGAAACCGGTGGAGTACGTTTCTCAACTGAGTAACCTTTTCTGAGACTACGACCCTCACTAACCTCCGTCCTCTTCCCCTGCTGTCTTCTACTCTACCGACCTACCGTAGTGGCTGAACTACCTGTACTCGAACTCACTTGAGACCCTCAACCACTACCTGTCCCTCCGGACCGCACGACACTATGTACCCCAGTTTTTCTCAGCCTGTCCTGACTCACTCACTTTACTTGACTTGACTTAACTTCCAATGTATAATTGTGTTGTATGGTGTCTAATACCATTACGTCACTTTCGTTACAATTCTGGAACACACATATACATATACACATAAATTTATTGATATATGTATATATGTTGATATTTACATGTGATACATATGTACTGATGTTCTATATACGTATATATACAATGTGAGCATAGTGTGAATGTTACTTTATATATTGACATCCAAGAATATAACTTTTTCCTCTAGAAATCAGTAATTGGATTGAAATGTAAAGTCCATGATCTTTTTCTTGTTTGATTTGGAATTCGATCGTCTTCCTTACTTTATTAATAGTCTTGTTTCTAGGTATTTATCTCTTATCCTTTTGTTGTCTCTTTTAGTTACTTTGTTTTTCAACAAAGAAACTTTCATAGTTGTTTTAACAGTTTAGAGATGGACCTTATTATTTAAATTTTCACCTCTGTGTTTATTGATTTTAGTCTTTATCCTCAACTCTGAACGATGGATATGATGTCTTTATTTTTATTAATCTTTCTTATTATACTTGGTGACATACCGTTGTTTAATCTATTTACTTCACATTTTAAAAGATTTTTGTATGTGTAATGGATTCGACTAAGTTTTTCTTAATCTTTTGAAATCGTCTCGAAATTGTTTATTTCTCTATTATGGTCACTAGTTTTCTAAGGGTTGTTTCTTTTCAGGGTCTGGTCTACTGAAGTGACTACTTAAAATAATTTATAAATTTCTTCTTAATTGTGGTTTAGAGTTTAAGAAGATTTTTTTATTTCTCCTCCTTTGTAAAGGTTGAGAAAGATACTTTGGTCGTAATAGGAGTATAGTTTCGGTCTATTTCTGTAGTCTTCTTTTATTTTAATGTCTACTTTAGGAAATACTTATATCTGCATTTTTAAGAGTTGTTTTATGATAAAGTGGTTCAGGCATAGTATAACTTTCCTTATATATGATACTCGTTCAACCTAAATAGGGTCCTTTGGTTCTTACTAAGTCGTATTATTTTACTAGTTAAATTATTTGATGTTTTACTAGTTAAATTATCTTGTTTCTTTTTAGTATATTAGAAGATTTAACTTTTTCAAGACAACTGTTTTAGGTTATCCGAAAAGATTATTTTTGTGAATCTTTTAATCTTTAACTTCCTTTGAAGGATTTGTAATAATTCCCGTAAGTAATTTTAAGTGTCTGTGTCGTATAAATTACCACTTCCTGACTTTCGAAACGGAGATTCTAGTCATTGTTCTGTTCCCACGGATGAAATTGTTTACGATAAACTGTAATGTGGTTTTCAAAATCCACCTTATTAAACTATTCTTTTTTTACTTCTCGTATGTTAAATCTTTCTTCATTTTGATATAAGAATCAACTATACTATGGTACATACTTTTTTTTAGGTGTTGTTTTGATAATTATGATTATTTATTTAACTCGTGTTCTAATTATCTATTTAGTCGACACAAAGATATGTGTACTTTTCTTATTAGACTTTTCCCTTAACTCTTTTGTCATCGTGGACATTATCTCTCGTTTTCTTATTTTACGATCTTTATTTAAACTGGTTACTTCAACTTCTAAATATGTGACTTTTGATGTTTTATAACGACTCTCTTTAATTCAACCATTATTTATTCTCCTCTCTACGAAGGGACCACCGAGTTTACCATTTCTTAAACGGACGTTAAGTCCTCTGTACCCAAACTAGGGACCCAACCCTCCTAACGGACCTCCTCTCGAACCGTTGGGTGAGGTCATAAGAACGGATCTTTTGGGGGTACCTGTCTCCTCGGACCACCCGATGTCAGGTACCCCAGTGTTTCTAAGTCTGTACTGACTCGCTGATTCATGTTTGTTCACCTACAGTGATTATAGGTTTCAATAAATGTCTAAGTAGTGTAAAAGATAGGTCTAAAGTGGTCGAAATAACTTCTTTGTTTTTTCGGTTAGGATTTTCGGTATACTTTAATATTATATGAGGTTTGTCAATTTCCTAGAGAACTTTTAATTGTTGTTTAATAAACCTGGTTGTGAAGGTATTCGTCGTTTTGTTTTCTAATTAACCCGAAGTAGTTTAAATTTTCGAACACATGTAGTTTCCTGAAGTAGTCATTTTAATTTTCCATCGGATGTCTTACCCCGTTTTATAAATGTTTGATATATCAAGTGTTCTTGAATTTTTGGTCTTTATACACTTCGACGGTATTACTTGTTGTTGTTTTGATTAAAATTTTTAACCATCCCTCAAACTTATCTGAAAAGAAATTTTCTCTATATGTTTACCAGTTATTTTTGGACTTTTCTATGAATTTTAGTAATCAGTAAGTCAAGTCAAGTCATGTCACCGAGTCACCACAGGCTGAGAAACGTTGGGGTACTTAGTGTCGTGCGGTCCGGAGGGACAGGTAGTGGTTGAGGGTCTCAAGTGAGTCTGGGTGTAGGTAGCTCAGTCACTACGGTAGGTCGGTAGAGTAGGAGCAACAGGGAAGAAGAGGACGGGGGTTAGGGAGGGTCGTAGTCCCAGAAAAGGTTACTCAGTTATGCAACGTACTCCACCGGTTTCATAACCTCAAAGTCGAAATCGTAGTCAGGGAGGTTACTTGTGGGTACTGACTAGAGGAAATCCTACCTGACCAACCTAGAAGAACGTTAGGTTCCCTGAGAGTTCTCAAAAGAGGTTGTGGTGTCAAATTTTCGTAGTTTAGAAACCGCGAGTCGAAAGAAGTGTCAGGTTAAGAGTGTAGGTATGTACTGGTGACCCCTTTGGTATCGGAAATGATCTGTCTGGAAACAACCGTTTCATTACAGAGACGAAAACTTATACGATAGATCCAACCAGTATTGAAAGGAAGGTTCCTCATTCGCAGAAAATTAAAGTACCGACGTTAGTGGTAGACGTCACTAAAACCTTGGGTCTTTTTATTTCAGACTGTGACAAAGGTGACAACGGGGTAGATAAAGGGTACTTCACTACCCTGGTCTACGGTACTAGAAGCAAAAGACTTACAACTCGAAATTCGGTTGTAAAAGTGAGAGGAGAAAGTGAGAGTAATTCTCCGAAGAATCAAGGAGAATTGAAAGACGGTATTCCCACCACAATAGACGTATAGACTCCAATAACTATAAAGAGGACCGTTAGAACTAAGGTCGAACACGAAGAAGGTCAGTTCGTAAAGAGTACTACATGAGACGTATCTTCAATTTATTCGTCCCACTGTTATATGTCGGAACTACATGAGGAAAAGGATAAACCTTGGTCAGACAACAAGGTACAGGTCAAGATTAACAACGAAGGACTGGCATGTCTAAAGAGTTCTCCGTCCAATCCACCAGACATAAGGGTAAAGAAAGTATTAAAAGGTGTCAAATAACACTAGGTGTGTCAGTTTCCGAAACCGTATCAGTTATTTCGTCTTTATATACAAAAAGACCTTGAGAGAACGAAAAAGGTACTAGGTCACCTACAACCGTTAAACTAGAGACCAAGGAGACGGAAAAGATTTTGGTCGAACTTGTAGTCCTTCAAGTACCAAGTGCATAACGACTTCGGACCGAACCTCTTAAAATTCGTAGTGAAATGGTGGGACACTTCACTTCAGTGAGTCAGCACAGGTTGAGAAACATTGGGGTACCTGACGTCGGGTGGTCCGAAGAGACGGGTACCTTAAAAGGTCCGTTCTCATGACCTCACCCGACGGTAAAGGAAGAGGTCCCTTAGAAGAACTGGGTCCCTAGCTTGGGTCCAGAGGGCGTAAGATTCGTCTGCGAAAATGGGAGACTCGGTGACACGTCATCAAACTCGTAAGAAACCGTAACGGAAAGAAACCCAAACTTTACTTTTGACTGGAAAAGGTCAGGACACCGGTGACGACTCAAAAGGTTTAAACGACCGTATAACTCACGTCGTGAAAATATCGTAGTAGAAGGTCCTAAATTTTATCGAGTTGACCCTAAGGTAGTGGAGGTGATCGAAACAAACATCACTACGAAAGATTCCGGGTGAACTGCAGTGTAAGGTCTTACTGACCGACATATACTCGCTAGCGTGGTAGCACTAATAGACCCAGCACTTGGAGAAAAAACATGTCAAGAAGACACATAAGAAAGGTGCAGAAGAATTATAGAAGAAGAAGACAAGTCAAGTCAAGTCAGCGAGTCAGCACAGGCTGAGAAACTCTGGGGTCCGGAGGGACAGGTAGTGGTTGAGGGTCTCAAGTGAGTCTGAGTACAGGTAACTCAGTCACTACGGTAGGTCGGTAGAGTAGAATACAACAGGGGAAGAGGAGGACGGGGGTTATGGAGGGTCATATTCTCAGAAAAGGTTACTCAGTTGAGAAACGTACTCCACCGGTTTCATGACCTCAAAGTCGAAATCGTAGTAAGGGAGGTTTCTTTAGGGTCCCGACTAGAAGTCTTACCTGACCAACCTAGAGGAACGTCAGGTTCCCTGAGAGTTCTCAGAAGAGGTTGTGGTGTCAAGTTTTCGTAGTTAAGAAACCACGAGTCGGAAGAAGTGTCAGGTTGAGAGTGTAGGTATGTACTGATGACCTTTTTGATATCGGAACTGATCTGCCTGGAATCAGCAGTTTCATTATAAAGACGAAAACTTATACGATAGATCCAACCAGTATTGAAAAGAAGGTTCCTCATTCGTAAAAATTAAAGTACCGACGTCAGTGGTAGACGTCACTAAAACCTCGAGTTTTTTTATTTAAGACTGAGACAAAGGTGACAAAGGGGTAGATAAAGGGTACTTCACTACCCTGACCTACGGTACTAGAAGTAAAAGACTTACAACTCGGAATTCGGTTGAAAAAGTGAGAGGAGAAAGTGAAAGTAGTTCTCCGAAAAATCAAGGAGAAGTGAAAGACGGTATTCCCACCACAGTCGACGTATAGACTCCATCAAGATATGGTAAAGACAGGAAATAACTCGGGTACAAACGTACTTTACAAGGTGCCTTTCGTTTTAGTTTTGGTGTCACTCTATCATGAAGTATGGATGGTCCCACCATTACTAAAACTACTACTACTATTACTATTAGTACTTTTTATTCATAACCACTCCTCCATCTTTTTAACCTTGTGTAATGATCACCCTTACATATTACTACGTCGATGACGTCTTTGTCAAATCACCAAGAAGTCTTTCGATTTGTATCTTAATGGTATACTGAGTCATTAAGACTGAATATACCGTAACGTTCATCCTTGAGTCTATAAACATGTAGTCACAAGTGATTTCGTAATAAGTGTTATCGGTTTTTCATCTTTTTTTTTAATTCACAGGTAAGTTGTCTACTTACTTATTTGTTTTGTAACATAAGTCTCCCACCTTACGAAAAGTAGGTATTTTCCTTATATCAAGACAATGTTACGATGTTGTACTTATTTTGAATTTTTATAGACTTCACTTTATTCGGTTTATGTGTGTGTGTGTGTGTTTAATATAAAGTAAATATTCTTTAGTAGGTCTTGTGTGTTTAAGTATCTCTTTCTCACGTCTAAATCTTCAATGGTCTCCAACCTACTTTCCCTTCTACTCCACAATCACAAATTACGAATGTTTCAAAGACAAACACAACTACTTTTCAAAAACCTGTGTCTATCACTACTATCAACGTGTTGTGACACTTACATTAATCATGGTGTTTTAACAAGTGAATTTTACTAAATATACCGTTTAAAATACGATATTTATAAATGGTATTATTTGTCAATTACTGGTTTTTAGAACTCTTCCGTAAAGCTGTTTCTTCTATGTTCTACCAGTGAATGTTACTACTCTTCCATCTGTTGTAATTATCGGTAGTCTATTTATATTTCATTCTCATAGATTAGGAGATATTCCGTCTTATTTTTTTCAGACCGTTGTGTTTTACGTCAGTCCCTACATCTCGACACTTTGAAAATAAGTAACAACCACTCTCACACCTTTCCATGTTAGTGAAACCCCTTGTAAAAGGTCATAAAATGTTGTAAGTCAAGTCAAGTAAGCGAGTCAGTACAGGCTGAGAAATGTTGGGATACTTAGCGTCGTGCGGTCCGGAGGGCCAGGTAATGGTTGAGGGCCTCAAGTGAGTCTGAGTGTAGGTAACTCAGTCACTACGGTAGGTCGGTAGGGTAGGAGACAGCAGAGGAAGAGGAGGACGGGGGTTAGGGAGAGTCGTAGTCTCAGAAAAGGTTACTCAGTTGGGAAGCGTACTCCACCGGTTTCATGACCTCAAAGTCGAAATCGTAGTAAGGAAGGTTTCTTTAGGGTCCCGACTAGAGGAAATCTTACCTGACCAACCTAGAGGAACGTCAGGTTCCCCGAGAGTTCTCAGAAGAGGTTGTGGTGTTAAGTTTTTGTGGTTAAGAAGCCGAGAGTCGAAAGTAATATCAGGTTAAGAGTGTAGGTATGTACTGGTAACCTTTTTGGTATCGGAACTAATCTGCCTGGAAACAAGTGAATTTTACTAAATTTACCGTTTAAAATACGATATTTATACGATATTCATTACAGAGACGAAAAATCATACGATAGATCCAACCAGTATTGAAAAGAAGGTTCCTCATTCACAGAAAATTAAAGTACTGAATAATTTCATATAGATAAGATGTCAAATCGTTAAGAAGAGGATATGTATATAAATTCTATTTCCTTTTGTATTGAGGTGTTATACTTGAACCGTTCTTAAAAGACTCTCGAAATAAATACTATTAATTTTGGATCTTTGTTAAATTACAGATAGGTCTCCTCTTACCTATTAGGTTGACACAATATAATTAGTTACATATGATGTGTATATATCTTGCTTGTTTGGTGACTAATTGTGTTATGTACCAATTTAGAGTATCTATGGGAAGACTCACTTTGTTCGACCTCTGTTTTCTCATGTATAACATACTAGGGTTTATACATCCCTAAATTTTGTTCGTTTTATTTAAATAGAACAATCAGTCTTTCATTAAGGGAAACCCTGTCTAACCAATGTTTCCTGACAATCTTTTGAAAAACCTCACTACCCGTACAAGATAAAGATGAGAAAGAATCACTAATGTACATGCATATAATAACAATTTCAAATACAGTGTACATAACATCCGTTTAATATAGGGTTATTTTTTCTTTTACTTTTTATTTATTTTAAGTGGAGCGTTTAAACATGTATTTGAAAATTATTCTCTCGTACACTGAATGAGACTTAATAAACTTATCCGAGTCCTTGTACCAAACTTAATAACTTTGATATCTAATAATGGATAAAGCTCACTCAAGACACATTTGAAATAAAAATGGTCGTCTGATAGTAAAAGTGAAAGTTAAAAAAATTTAGTTACACTATTTGGTAAACTTTCAGAGAGGAAAATGTATTTTGATAAGGAAAAATATATACGGTTACTTCACAAATATTAACAAAAATTTAAGAAGAAATACATAAATATTCGAATAAATCGAAATGACTCCACCAGTCAAGTCAAGTCAAGTCAAGTCAAGTCAACGAGTTAGTACAGGTTGGGAAACTCTGGGATACCTACGTCGTATGGTCCGAAGGGACAGGTAGTGGTTGTGCGTCTACAATGAGTTTGAGTACAGGTAACTCAACCACTACGGTAGGTTGGTAGAGTAGGAGACAGTAGGGGAAGAGGAGGACGGAAGTTACAAAGGGTTGTATTCCCAGAAAAGTTTACTCAAAAAAGAAACGTAGTCCACCGCTTTCATAACCTCGAAGTGGAAGTCGTAGTCAGGAAGGTTACACATAAGTTCTAACTAAGGGAAATCCTACCTGACCAACCTAGAGGAACGTCAGGTTCCCTGAGAGTTCTCACAAGCGGTTGTGGTGTCAAGTTTTCATAGTAAAGAAGACGTGAGTCGAAAGAAATATCAGGTTGAGAGTGTAGGTATGTACTGATGACCTTTTTTGGTATCGAAACTGATCCGTTTGTAAACAGACGTTTCATTACAAAGACGAAAATTCGTACGACAAACAACTCCACATTGACTATTAAATTTTAATATATCGAAGTTCCATGTGTATACTACCAAAGTAAATAAATATGTGACACTTTACTAATCATGTTAGTTCAATTAATTGTGTAGGTAGTGGAGTGTATTGATGGTAAAACCTTCTCTCTCATATCACTTTCGTAAATTCTAGATGAGAGAATCGTTCAAAGTTCATATGTTATCTTATAATAATAGATATCAGTGGTACGATATGTAGTCTCGGAGTCTATAATGAGTAAACATTGACTTTCAAACGTGGACAACTAGTTGTATAAGACTAAAAGGGGTGGGGAATTTGGGACCATTGGTGTCAAGATGAGACTAATATAATCAAGTTACAAAATTTTAAGATGTATGTGCATTGAAAGAGAAAGAGACGAACCTATTGGAGTTTGCCGTTTTACAGGAGGTTCAAATTGGTGTGACATCGTTTACCCTCCTTAGAAAGGAAAAAAAAAAAAATTGAAGCGGTGAAATAAAAAAAAATTAACTTTCTATAAACGAAATATCTTAAAACACCAAAAGACAGTGTGTAGTTGTTCTTAGTCGGCATCCGTATGGGTACCGTGGAGGGAGGATTTGGAGGGCAGAGAGAGGGAGGGGTAGGGCGAGAAGATCTAACAGTGTCTCGGGAACAAACTCAAGGGACTCAGTATGTCGTTTAAAGGTAACCGATAGATAAAATATATACCATATTATTTAAGGGTACAATGAGAGAGGTATGTATAACCTCATATCAACTAAATGTTACAACATAATTAAAGTCCATATATCGTTTCACTAAATCAATATGTATATGTATATAGATAAAAAAGTCTAAGAAAAGGGTATCTTAGGATACCCTAAGATAAGAGAAGAGTATCTTAGGAAATCTCAAAATATCTCATTATTCAATCACAAGGGATATACGGTCGTTTAAACCTTTTGAGTCGTCACCGGTGTCCTGACCTTTTTCAGTCAAAAGTAAGGTTAGGGTTTCTTTCCGTTACGGTTTCTCACGAGTTTGATGACGTGTTAACGTGAGTAGAGTGTACGATCATTTCATTACGAGTTTTAAGAGGTTCGGTCCGAAGTCGTTATGTACTTGGCACTTGAAGGACTACAAGTTCGACCAAAATCTTTTCCGTCTCCTTGGTCTCGAGTTTAACGGTTGTAGACGACCTAGTACCTTTTTTCGTTCTCTCAAGGTCTTTTTGTAGATAAAGACGAAATAACTGATACGGTTTCGGAAACTGACACACCTAGTGTTATTTGACACCTTTTAAGACTTTCTCTACCCTTATGGTCTGGTGGACTGGACGGAGAACTCTTTAGACATACATCTAGTCTTTCGTTGTCAATCTTCACCTGTGCCTTGTTGTCTGACCAAGGTTTATCCTTTTCCTCATACAGTTCCGACATATAACAGTGGAACGAATAAATTGAATATACGTCTCATATAGTACTCTTTATGACCTGACCTTCTTTGTGTTCGACCTTACTTCTAACGGCCCTCTTTATAGTTATTGGAGTCTATACGTCTACTGTGGTGGGAATACCGTGTTTCACTTCTCCTCGATTTTTCGGAGAACTACTTCCACTTTCTCCTCTCACTTTTACAACCGAATTTCGAGTTGTAAGTCTTTTGCTTCTAGTACTGTAGACCAGGGTAGTGAAGTACCCTTTATCTACCCCGTTGTCACCTTTGTCACAGTCTGAAATAAAAAGACCCAAGGTTTTAGTGACGTCTACCACTAACGTCGGTACTTTAAATTTTGCGAATGAGGAACCTTCTTTTCAATACTGGTTGGATCTATCGTATAAGTTTTCGTCTCTATAATGAAACGGCTGATTCCAGCCAGATCAGTTCCGATGCCAAAAAGGTCGTCAGTACATCCCTACACTCTCAACCTGACACTTCTTCCGACTCACGGCTTCTTAACTACGAAAACTTGACACCACAACCTCTTCTGAGAACTCTCAGGGAACCTGACGTTCCTCTAGGTTGGTCAGAAAAGACTTCCTCTAGTCGGGACCCTAAAGAAACCTTCCTGACTACGATTTCGACTTTGAGGTCATGAGACCGGTGAAGTACGATTCTCAACTGAGTAACCTTTTCTGAGACTACGACCCTCTCTAACTCCCGTTCTCCTCTTCCCCTGCTGGCTCCTACCCTACCGACCTACCGTAGTGACTGAGCTACCTGTACTCAAACTCACTTGAGGCCCTCAACCACTACCTGTCCCTTCGTACCGCATGACTCTAAGTACCCTAGTGTTTCTCAGCCTGTGTTGACTCGCTGACTTAATTTGACTTGACTTCGTTCATTTTGTTGGAGAATAAGTTCTGGTAATACGGGTCGACTGACCTTTACTTTGATCTATAAGAGACTCTCAGTGGTGAAATTTGACATTTTGGATTTCATAAATAAATCCTCTTTAAAATAAAAACGGAGTATTAATCCTTTAGTTGGAGACGTCTATGAGTGGTTTCGGGTACATAGATTTGAAAAAAGTCTGTGATATTCGACGACTTTCAGGTCCTTATTAAAAGACGAATCTAGTGTCTGGAGTCCTTTAATATCAGATCGAACCTCACCTGTACACTATATTTCACCACTTCTTCTGTTTTTTCATCCTTTCATTCTATATGTTTATATTTCGTTCATTTCATGTTCCATGTCGGTGTATCTTAATTGAATTTTTACAAATAGATCTATCTTTTCCCGACACCCTTCACTCCTTCTCCTCTGTAGTAACTCTCAATCTTTATACAAAAGAGGGAGTTATTTTTGACACGAATTACACACATACCCTTCCACCTCCACTTCCCCGTGACTATAAAGGAAAGTTTATGGGTCAAGTAGTTTTTTGACTTAGGGACCCGAACGTATTAAAGTTAAGTCAACTGTAAAAAAAATATCTAAAGAACGTTATCGGTTATTAAATCGAAAGTAAATCATTCTTTTGTATGAATCCAATTACTGAATGAATTCTAAAGTTATAAACACTCCCGTTTACGATAAAGTTGTGTCTAGTTATACCAACATTTTTAAATCGGTAATATATGACGGAAACTTCAGAACATTGAGTTCGTAAACCGTGGATACCAGAAAACCTGAGGGTTATTATTACGTTTTCGACATGGTTCTTTTAGGTTATTTGTACACTAGCTCAGTAAGTTCCTATATTTCGTTCATACGATGAGATTAACATCCTTTTGACAACTAAAGTTCCATTTATTACTCCTTTTGGAAAAGAAAGTGAGACGACGGAGAGGTTCCGTCACAACTTGAAGTCCTTCAATCACTACACTCGTAGTTGGGGTAGGAGTCCAGTATCCCGGGTCTCGTTTAAGTTTAGAATATGAATGAAAACTTTTACAGGATCGTCTTGGATCTCTAGTAGTAGAGATCCACCATACACGGTTTGGTGGTTTAATACAAATTTCATCATTTTCAAAATACTCGTGAATGGGATATAAGGGTATCACGCAAACTTCGTTGTCACTAAGTCATGACATAACTTCGACTGAAGATGTTACTGTATTCCCAGTTGACAATTTAAAAGTCCTCAAATCCTCGACTATTTTGTGTTAGTGAAAATTTTTAATTTAATATATTTCAATCCCGAAGGGACTATCGAGGTAACCATTTCTTAGACGAACGTTACGTCCTCTGGGGTCAAGCTAAGGACCCAACCCTTCTAGGAGACCTCTTCCCTATCCGATGTGTGAGGTCATAAGACCGAACCTGTCAGTACCCTGACATATCAGGTACCCTGATGTTTATCAGTATAACACAACTTCGATTGAAAATGTTACTGTAATTCCCAGTTGACAATTTAAAAATCCTCAAACACTCGACTAATTTATGTCGGCGAGAATTTTTAATTTAATATATTTGTCTCAATTCATTCTACGTAACCCGAAAGGACCACTGAGTCTGTCATTTCTTAGGTGGACGTTACACCCTATGGTCCCAAGATAGGGACTCAACCCTTCTAGGGGGACTCCCCATATACTGTTGGGTGAGGTCATAAGAACGGACGTTTTATGGCACTTGTCTCTTCGGACCTCCCGATGTCAGGTACCCCAGTGTCTCAGCCTGTACTGACTTCCTGATTCGTGTCACGTCGTGTTCTATACAATCATTTTCCTGTGAGTTTTTAGTGGTAGAGGATTAGAAAAAAGATATAAAATGATAAGAGATACAACGAGAACAAATCAACGAGTCAGTACAGGTTGTGAAAACCCTGGGGTACCTGACATCGGTCGTTCCAAGGAGACAAGTACTCCTTGTGGTCCGTTCTCAAGACCTCAGTCAACGGAAAAGGATGAGATCTCTTAGAAGGACTGGGTCCCTAACTTGGGTGTAGAGAACGTTCAAAGAACGTAACGTCCGTCTAAGAAATGACGGCTCGGTGGCCACTTCAGTTGATAAGAGGTGTGAACTCACGACAAATGTAGGTTAGCAAGAGATATCACCTTCATTACGACAAGGTGACGAACAGTGGAGGACCGAAACGTAACTCCTTGTAATATAAACATCAAACTTTAGTCGATACCACCCTTTCAAATGTAGTACATTTGACAGTTTATGATGTTTACTCCTATACTAAAGAAAAATCTATTAAAAAATCTAAATTCTTTCCGTATCTTTTTTACAATTATTATGTCTAATTTGAACTTTCGTACAGCACAGACATTGACAATGTGTCATTCATGTCAACTGGTAACTTGCGTACCTCTGATACGACTAGGTGACGTGTCTCTACTTTTAAGTACACATTAAAATGTCAGTTGGGACTCACAGGTCAAGACGTAGGTGTCTAAGTTGGTTCTTATTGATTTATACAGATAATCATTATTTTTAAGATCACATTCACCTGGGGATTTCAACTTTAGGAACAACAAGTTCATACTTGACATTACGTTTTTTCACTCTTTTATAAGAAAGTCATAAGTTTCGATAATAGGTTCAGTCCTTTCTTTAGTGAATCCGAAGGGGTCACCGAGTGAACATTTCTTAGACGGACGTTACATCTTCTGAGTTCAAATTAAGGACCCAATCCTTCTAGGGGACCTAATCCTTTACCGTAAGTTGTAGTGATAAGAACGAACCCTTTAGGGTACCTGTCTCCTCGGACCACCCGATGTCAGGTACCCCAGTGTTTTCTAGTTCGTACTGAATTGTTGATTCTTTGTTTTACTTTTCTTCAGTGAATACAGTAACTTTTGTTCATTCATTTCAAGGTTACATGTAAACGGAACAAAGTGAAACTAGAATAAATAATTACATTTGTTTCATAGTTGGTTACAAGTACAATCTTTATGTGAACACAATTCATGACTCTGTTGGGTTCATCAGTTCCATGAATTGAAATCTTTGTCTTTACATATTGATCTTATGTTACACTGGTCGAAATGTCTACCTCTTTACTTGATTTGACTCGAAACCTCAGATAGTCCTTTCCTTCGTCTACTTTCTTCCGTTCATTTCACTGAGTATTTTACTCATCATCTAAAAACTAAACGTTTCCTCTTTTCTTTAAACGTTCGTGTAAGTTCGACGTTCATTAAGTCAAACCCCTCTTACGTATAATCATTTACTAATATTATACGTATATACCGTACTTTCTTATTTTTCTAGTAGTCCCTTGGTACCCTTCGGACCCCCCTGTCTATATTGTAAAGTCTTATGAATTGTACTTGAAGTCCTACCTCTTGTCAAATCTCCGTTTATGGTCCCTTTTCCGGTACTAGTATAAGATTTGGTAATAAGGTTTCTTTGTCATTACTCCCGACCTTGATCCCAACATCATCACTTTACATCGCCTTTTATTCCTACGTTCTTCGTGGTACTTTTAATTTCCTAAACCGTTGAATGACCAGGTAGTCAAATGTGTTTAAATGTATTTTCTTCAAATTACAGACTTTGAAGAGATCTGTACGGTCACCGAGGTGTAAACGGGTACTGTAGAGGTTTCGGGTTGACTACAAAGTAAAGATTATCTTGAGTGCACAGACGAGGAACACGTTTGTGTCAACGAGGTATTTAAAACCCTACCGGAACTAGTTAATATGGAGTAGGAAAAATACTTCATCTTACGAACGAATCGACAATCCGAGTTTTTCTCGTCATGGAGACACAAAAGATCTTCCAACGTAACTAAATCGAATGTCGAATTGGACTTTTCATATAGGTTCGTGTATGATACTCCTAGAAGTCACGACGAGTGTTCGTGGTAGCCCCAAAACTCTACCTCAAATATAACATAAAATATAACCGAGTACAGAGGATTTTACGTTAACCGCATAGAAAACTGTTGACTTGACTTCACAGCGGATTGGAATAATTTTAAGGTACTGTTATTGAGTGTCAAGACAAATAAAACGTTCATTGCGTGTATCATTAAGAAATTATTGATTTAACATCTATAAAACTTATTTTTAGACTGACATTGTTAGTTCCCATCTGAAAAAAAAAAAGTATTTTATTTTGGTCAATTAAAATAACAAAAAAAAGAGATATCTATCACTCTAGTACCTCAAATTTGTGTCAATATTTATTAGGAAAAGACAGAATCATCTCCAATATATTAAAGAAATTAATAGTAAAGAATATCGAAGAAAACTAAGAAAAGTACTCTCCACATCAAAAGAATGTCTTAACATACAATGAGACTATCCTTCGGTGTTTAAATTACATTTGGTCAAGTAGAAGGGAGTCTCGACTCTATAGGATTGTACACTTCTTTTCTCCCGAGACAGTCTGTCTAAGTTAAGTCGAGTTGGTGACGTTCTTCTATTGACTTCTTGACGTCTTAGTACTACCGTTATCACTTTACGTTTTTGTGTTCACGATGTCTATGTTATAGGGTCCCCTTTAATGTTAATTTGGTTCAAGTTTTTTTAAGAAATAACTTATAAGTGGACCCTATTTTTCTCACAAGACTGTCAATGTGACTCACCAAGAGGTCGTTACTAAGTTACTACCGTTCTCACCAAAAGAATGAATTCATGACGCAAATATTCACAGTATTTAGACAGACGTAATTTCTTACATCGGTTTTGACTCTTTTATTGTTACTCTTTTGAATGGAAACTTCTTTCGCTACTCTATGGTAACACAAAATTAGGACACCAACAAAACAGAAGAGACGAACTAAGACAATGAAAGTATTCAATCCAAAGGTTTAAAAGGGGGGGTTTTTTCAGTGTCTTGAAAAAAGAAAAGAAAGAAAAAAAAAAAAAACTTCTCAAGTAAGAAAGAGATCTGTCATACAAAAGGTGATTTGTCACACAACATCCAGTTCAAAGATAATATACATTTTATAGGACAAAAACAGATAAGAGACCTTCTCAATATATTAGCATTCGAAAAGATAAAGAATTCTTTCCACCATGTATGGAGGTGTCGATAGATCAGCACTACGAATGAAACAACCAGATAACTATTCATGAATAATCTATATATAAAATCAATGTCTTAATAAATTCCTAAAACAGTGAAACTATTTAAAAGATACTTAAAGTTACCAAAATAGTAAATTAGAGAGAAAGTACAAAGATGGAGAAACAGAGAGAACGTATAACATATTGAAAAGACAATAAAGACAACGTATTTGAGAAAGAAGTCAACACAAATAAGAAATTTTGATAGGTTACGCGAAACATTAAAATTGTTTTATACTTTTATATTGGGTACACATTTTCAAATCTCAACTATTCACTTGTCGAGGTAATTAAAATTTTCACACTTGTGTGATTGTATTGGTGTCGGATGTTATTGTTGTTGTTTTTTAATTCAATGTCTGAGGATCTTAAAAAATTCAGAGAAAGGTCAGTGATAGGAAAGTAGGTATATCCGTTAGTAATAGGAATGAAGTTGGTAACTGATCACTCAAATGTATAAAAATTTAAAATATATTTACCTTAGTGTATCAAACTAGAGAAATCACAGATCGAAGTAACGGTCGAATAGTTATGACTCTCGAAAAGTTGGTTGATTGAAGATTAAAGAAATTAAAATAACTGAAGAAAGAAAAGAAAAATGACTAAAGTTGAGACTACAAGTAATAAAATAGGGTATGAACAAAAGAGAAAAATTTAAAGAATACCATTTTCGAATTGATAACTTAAATCGAAAAAGAAAATTCTATTCGTAAAATTCTAAATTTCAAGGAGAATTAATAACGAAATCAACGTAGTGTTTTTAAAAATATATAATACAAAATAAAAATGACTTTGGAGAGTTAAAGATTGAATTAAGTTTCTAAATGACCTCTTTTTTTAAACGTACTCAAATTAGTAAAAGTTAAATATCCCTGAATAAAATACACAATCTTATAACGTATTTAACTTATTAATAGGTAAACATAAACTATTAATATACATAAAACGATCAATTACCTTACAGTATATACAGTTAATCCGGAACTATCAAATATCATAGTAATTTAGGATGTAACAACAACAAGTCAGTAGGTCATCACAGGTTGAGAAACACTAGGGTACCCGACGTCGTGTAGTCAGGAGGGACAGGGAGTGGTAGAGGGCCTCAAACGGGTTCAAGTACAGGTAACGTAATCACTACGGTAGGTCGGTAGTGTCTGAGACTGCCGGAGAAAAAGACAGGAACTAGAAAGAGTCGTAGTTCCAAAAAAAGGTCACATTACTGACAAACATAGTCCACTGGTTTTATAACCTCAAAGTCGAGGTGGTAGTCAGGAAGGTTACTGATAAAGCTCAACTGAAGGAAATTCTAACTGACCAAACTAGTGGAACGACAAGTTCTCTGAGAGTTCTCAGAAGAAGTCGTGGTGTCAAGTTCCGTAGTTAAGAAACTGATCGAATAAAATATAGATTCTCGAAGGTTTATACGTTGGTATTTACAACTTAAGGAGAAAAGTTCAAATTGAAAAACGTAAAACATAAAACTCTGAAAAAGAATACACTTTTCACTTTCACAATTAACGAATAAAACAGGTTGAGAGGTGCTGGGGTATCTGGTGGTCCGTCGAAACAGGTACCTAAAGAGATCTGTTCTTACTATCTCTCTAATCAGTAAGGGAAGACGTCCCCTAGAAGTGTTTAGTCCCTAACTTGGACCCAAAGGATGTAAACGTTCACCTAATAAATGGTAGACTGTGATCCCTTCACACGTGTGACTAACAACAAGTCAGTGATTCGGTACAGACTGAGACACTGAGGTGACTGACGTCGTACGGTCTGAAAGGACAGGAAGTGATAGAGGACTTGAAACGAGTTTAATTACAGGTAACTCAGTCACTACGATAGATTGAGAGTAGGAGTCGGTGGGAGAAGACGAGGATAGGAGTTAGAAAGGATCGTAATCCCTGAAAAGGATACTTTACCGAGAAGTATAGTCGACCGGTTTCATAACCTCAGAGTCAAAGTCTTAGTCAGGAAGGTTACTTATAAGTCCTATCTAAGGAAATACTAACCGACCAAAGTAGAGGAACATCTGGTTATCTGAGAGTTCTCAGAAGAGGTCGTAGTGTCAAGTTTTCGTAGTTAAGAAACCATGAGTCAGAAGAAATACCATGTTTAGAGTGTAGGCATGTGCAACGACGACGACGACGATTCGGCGAAGTCAGCACAGGCTGAGACACGCTGGGGTATCTGCCGTCGGGTGGTCCGAGGAGGCAGGGACCCTTAGAGGTCCGTTCTTGTGACCTCACCCAACGGTAAAGGAAGAGGTTACGTACTTTCACTTTTGACTTTTACTTCAGTGACTGAGCACAGGTTGAGAGTCCCTGGGGTACCTAACGTCGGGTGGTCCGAGGAGGCAGGTACCCTAAAAGGTCCGTTCTCACGACCTCACCCCACGGTAACGGAAGAGGTGTAGACATGTACTGATGACCATTTTAGTATCGAAACTGATATACCCGAAAACAACCGTTTAACTACAGAAACGAAAAATTATACGACAGATCCAAACAGTATCGAAAGTAGGTTCCTCGTTCACAGAAATTACTATACCGACTTCAGTGGTAGTCGTCACTAAAACCTCGGGTTCTTTTATTTTAGACAGTGACGAAGGTAAAATAGGAGAAGATAAAGAGTACTTCACTACCCTGGTATACGGTACTATAATAAAAAACTTTGACTCAAAATTAAGTCGAAAAAGTGAGAGGAGAAAGTGAGAGTAGTTCTCTAAGAAATCAAGGAGAAGTGAAAAACGGTCATCTCACCATAGTAGACGTATAGTGGAATGGACGGAGGACTCTTTAGATATACGTCCATTTGTTCGTTGTCAATCTTGGCTTGTACCTTGTTGTCTGACTAAGGTTTAACTCTTTCCTCATGCATTTCTAACATATCACAGTGGAACTAACAAATTGAATATTCGTGTCGTGTAGTACGTTTTACGACACGACCTACTTCGGGTTCGACTTTAGTTCTAACGGCCCTATTTATAGTCATTGGAGTCTATACGTCTACCATACGGTACTATATGGAAAAGAAGACAAACACACTAGACATTAAAGAAAATAGTTACAGAATATTAAAAGATTTATTTCCATAAAATTGGGGATAAACCCGAAAGAACTATCGAGTCGACCATTTCTTAGGTTGACGTTACGTCTTGTGGGGCCAAGTTAAGGAACCAACCCTTCTAGACCTCTTCCCGTAACGTTGGGTTAGGTCATAAGAACGGACCTCTTAGTGGAACCTGTCTCCTTGGACCACCCGATGTCAGGTACTCCAACATTTCTAAGTCGGTGCTTACTCGTTGATTCGTGTGTCGTGTTGAGGATAAATGTATATAAGAATCCATAAAACAGGAAAATACACGGACATTTAATTTAAAGAGAATTAAAAAAAGACTTTCGAAAAAAAAAAATTTGTTGTCTTGTCGTCTGTAAATAAAGAGTGTCGAGACCTCCGACTCTTGAGGTTCTAGTTCCGTAACCGTCTAAACCACAGACCGCTCGCGAACAAAGGACAAATTATCTATCGACGGAAGAGTGACACAGACGTGTTCCGTCTCCTTCCCACGACAGACCTCAGAGAGAGAGAAAAAAAAAAAAATTAAAATTTTAGAAATTAAGAATGTACGCAATGGTTTGTACTTGGGGGAGGGTGGTGGGAGGGGTGTTGTAGAGAGACCCAGTAGGGGTCCGTGGTCGGGGTTCGTTCGACGTGGGATGTAGTCTGTACCTGACCGCTAAGTTAAGAATGTACTGTCATATGTACAATCTTACGGGTAAGAGGGTTTAGTAGGGTGGGAGAGGGAGAGGGAGACTCAGGTTTTCAGGCAATATGTGTAGACACAGAGAAAGGGACAGAACGTATGTCCCAGCAGTAACGGTAGAAGGATTTAAGGTATATATACACAATCATATGACATAACCACCAAAAGAAAGACCGAATGAAGTGAGACGTATTAGCCGAGGTCAAAGTAGGTAGAGTAGTCTTGACTAAGTTTACTTAAGAAAAATTGTCGACTCATTATGAGGTAACACATATACATGGTGTCGAAAGAATAGGTAAGTAGACGACTACCTGTAGATCCAACAAAGGTACAGGACCGATAATATTTGTCACGACGCTACTTGTAACCCCATGTACACAGAGAAAGTTAAGACCAAAGGA
>SJYO01033645.1:46352209-46428256 GCA_006410555.1 Capra ibex | reverse complement strand
TCTCACAAAGGACCACAAACCTTTGGAGAGAAGAATTTTAAGGGAAGGGCCTTGCCCGAAGGGAAGGGCCTTGCCCGAAGGGAAGGGCCCTCCCTCGAGGGAGGGGAGGAGGAAACAGAGGAAAAAGCAGAAAATATAAAAAGGGATGGACAAAAACTTCTGTTACCAGACGAAAAGACCAACGGACTACAGGAGACGGTCGGATGTCTTCAACAAAACACCTCAAACCAGCCGCAACTTTACAAGAAAACTCCTTAAACACTCCCTCTTTCACTAGAAGGGCAGGATAAGGAGACGGTAGAAAGGGAGAGGACTTACTACTCAAAATTAAGTCGAAAAAGTGAGAAGAGAAAACGGTAGTTTTCTTCTCCGAGAAATCAAGGAGAAGTAAAGGACGATAATCTCACTATAGTAGACACATAGACTCGAATAACTATAAAGAGGACCGTTAGAAATAAGGTCGAACACGAAGTAGGTCGAACCGTAAAGTGTGCTATATCTAATATATAGTGTATATATGTATAAATATATGTATATTTAGAACATTTAATATATATTGTATATATACAATACATACAATGTACATATTCGATATAATATATATATATATATATGTATTGTATAAGAGATATACATTCAATTTATTCGTTCCACTGTCATATGTCGGACCAGTATACGCAAAAGGTCAAAACTTTGTTAGTAAACAAAGTACAGGACAAGATTGACAACGAACAACTGGGTGTTTGTCCAAAGAGTCTTCTGTTCATTCTATCATATCATGAGGGTATAGGAATTGCTAAAAAGTGTAAAAGAACACTTTGTGTTTCCGAAACCGTATCAGTTACTTCATCTACAAAAAAGACTTTGATGGAACGAAAGGTACTAGGTTAAACTAGAGACACAAAAACAAAAACAAAAACAAACGGAGAAGTTTTGGGTCGAACATATGTAGACCGTCAAGAACCAAGTGTATAACGACTTCGGATTGAACTTCCTAAAACTCGTGGAATGATCGTACACTTTACTCGTGTTAAAATAACATCAAACGTGTAAAAAACCGTAACGGAAGAAACCCTAACCTTACTTTTGACTGTAAAAAATCAGGAACCTGAGACGACTTAAACGTCGGTATAACTCTTATCGTAAAATTGTCGTAGTAAAATATCCTATAAATTTTCAAGTCCTTATTAAGGTAGTAGAGGTCGTCGAAACAAAAATCATCACGAAGGATTCCGAGTGAACTAGAGTGTAAGGTCCTACAGGTCGAGATCTACTCACTGGTGTGGTGACACCAATAACCCCAGTAATTCTTGAAACAATATCTTAAGAAGATACATAGGAACGGTGGAGAAGAATTAGATAAGACAAAGACAATTCAGGAATGACAAAGACAGGAAATAACATGGGTGAGAACGTAGTCTAAAAAAGAACTATAGATTTTAAAAGAACTTCTCTATAGATCAGAAAGGGTAAGATAATAAAAGGGTAATGAAACGTAACAAGTAAATTCTGCCGGAAGAATAGAGAAGAACGATAAGAGACTTAGAGATGTAAATCAACCAATACCAAAGGAGAAAGAAGGAACGGAAAGTAAAGAAAGAAATCGACAAACACTTCGGAAGAGTCTGTGGTAAAACGGAAGAACGTAAAGTAAAAGAAACCCTACGAAAACCAGTGACAGAGGACATCTTACAATTCTTGGAGACAGATGTCCAGAAGTCCGTGAGACAGATGAACTAGATTAGGGAACTTAGATAAGTAGTGAGGTGACATATTAGTATTCCCTAAACTAAATCTAGTATTGACTTACCGGATGACCAAAAGGGATGAAAGAAGTCAAATTCGAACCTAAAACGTTATTACTCGAGTACTAGACTTAGTGTCCGTTGAAGTTCAGAACAATAACGACTGTGATACCTCGAAGAGGTAGAAGACGACGTTTCTTGTATTAGTCAGATTTAACCTACAACTGGTAGACCACTACAAGTACACATCTGAACGGAGAGTACAACAGTCTTTTACACTAACGATACTGGTCACACAAGAGAACCTTTTTGAAAATTGGAAATAGAACGAAATAAAACATGAGGTTCCGATTTAAACGAACAATAGACTCATATAGAACTAAAGGAAGAAAAGTAAGATTAGGTACTACTTTTACTGTAGAAAAAGCGACAATGAAGATCTTTCAGAACGTCTAGAAGTATTTAGACAAGTTGAAGTCCAAAAAAAACCACAATCACCAACCTTGTATCTGAACCTAATACCACGACAACTTACCAAACAGAACTTTTACTTCGATTTAGTAAGACAGTAAAAACTCCAACATAGGTTCATGACGTAAAACCTGAGAACAACGGATACTCCCAATAGGGTAAAGAAGATTCCTTAAAAACGGTCGTCACATCTTTATTACCAGTGGATTAATAAAAACGGGTAACGGTAGGTAATATCTAGTGACAAAGGATGTTACAGTTACAAGTGAGAACGATAGAGGACGAAAGGGTGTAGGTTAAATTGAACCGAGTACCTGGATTCTAAGGTCCAAGGATACGTCATAACAAGAAATGTCGTAGTATGAAATAAAAGTGATGGTCTTTGTATATGTTGACTCGTAACAAAGACGAAACTTTATCGGTGAAGTAAGAAAGACCTCGATAATCATTAACGGGGGACCAGAAGGGGTCATCGTATAATCTGTAAAAAACTGGACCTTCCGAATGGAAGACCACAGTATAGAAAAACAGAAACATATGAAAGGGACACCAAGAGATGTGTTCTTGTTACTTCACCCAACGGTAAAAAGGAGGAGGTCACCTGGTGCAAAATTGTCTTGAGGAGTGATACTGGGTAGGTAGAACCCACTGGGACGTGAAGTACCGAGTATTGAAGTAACTCAATACGTTCGGGTAGACGGTGTTATTCTGACACTAGTTACTTCACCTCCCTGTGTATGTCTAACTTTTACTACACTATATTCAGTCATAAGGTACGTTTACCTTTAGATTCTTTCTATTTCATCATTATGAGTATAGTCTTTATTATCTAAAATTTCAGACAATAATCTCTGTTTCTTCCTGTGACGTATTACTAGTTCCCTACCTAGGTTCTTCTTCTATATTTTTAACATTAACATATACGTGGGTTGGACCTTCGTGACGTTATATATTCCGTTTACTAGAAGAACGAAGTGTTTACTTAATACAGTTTATAAATCTCTTATCGATTGACGATAGGAAGACTTTGACAAGGTTTTTTAACATAACCCTTCTTATGAGGGTTTGAGTAAGACACTCCGGTGGTAATGTGACTATGGTTTTGGGCTGTTTCAATGGTTCTTTTTGTCTCTCTCTCTCTTGTAATGTCCGGTTATGGTACCAACTGGTATGTACGTTTTTAGGAGAGGATTTATGGTCTTCAGGAATAACTAAAAGACAGACTTACTACAAAGACGAATATATTCATCTCATGATTTCAGAGAACAATGACACAAATACAGTCAAGAGGAAAATGTAGACAATTATAAACGAAATATATTAAATCCACGATAGATCCAACCCATTTATCTATAAATGTAAACATTATATAAGAACTATCTAATAAACTAGTCATACATTAAAGGAAAAAACAGAGAACTACTGTCTCCTACTCTACCAACCTACCGTATGACTGAGATACCTGTACTCAAACTCGTTCGAGGTCCTCAACTACTACCTGTCCCTTTGGACCATACGACGTCAGGTACCCCAGTGTTTCTCAGTCTGTGCTGACTCGTTGACTTGATTAGACTCTTAGTAAATTTTAGATGACATATATTCATAACGATGAGGACGAAAGAAAAGTAAAGATAAACGTGTCTTATAGAAAAAGGTAGGGGAGTGAAAGTTAGACACACATATAAATCTAGACTTCAGTCAAACCCCGTCGTATATACACCTAGAACAAAAACTTAAGTAAGTCGCGAAGATATAAAACTAACCTCGTACTAAGGAAGATGTAAATATCATTAACAACTATGGATCGTTATTAACGGTAAAATTAACAAAAAACAACGTAACCCAAGAAAGAACGAATAAAGAAGACAAAGAGAGAAATGAAAACTAAAAACAATGACAACAATGACATTGAACTGACTGATTCAGCACAAGCTGAGAAACGTTAGGGTAATTGACGTCGTGTGGTCCGAAGGGACAGGAAATGACAGAGGACTTCAAA
Organism: Capra ibex; assembly: GCA_006410555.1. Classification (NCBI taxonomy): domain Eukaryota; kingdom Metazoa; phylum Chordata; class Mammalia; order Artiodactyla; family Bovidae; genus Capra; species Capra ibex. The sequence goes on along the minus strand of SJYO01033645.1, from coordinate 46,424,041 downwards.
CGAGTTTGAGTACAGGTAACTCAGTCACTATGGTAGGTTGATAGAGTAGGAGACACTAAACTACTTGTAAAATCACAATAAAACTTAAAGAAAGAGAAAACCCATATACATAGATAATATCTAAAAACCAAACACCAATGGGACTCAAAATACATCGTCAGATGGACAGAGAGATAGTAGATAGATAGAAAGAAAAAAAGACACTAATAAAATTGAACAACTATAAAATTCAATCTTATGTAAAATTATTTGGAATAAAAATCAGGAGAAGAGGGTTAATGACGAAAGCTGTACAAAATTTAGAAAGACAAAATACTCAGGGATTGGTGAATAACACCTATATCTACTAAAATGATGAAAACGAAGATTCGGAGGATGATCAACACATACTCCAACTAATGATTGAAAAGATAAGTAAAAGGAAATGACTACTTTTAAAAGGAAAACATTAAAAGTATAAAGATCAACACTGGAAAAAAGGTGAAGATCCTACGTGAAACTGGAAAGGACATTTCGACCAAAACACCAATATTTGAGAAAATTGAGGACGAAAAGATAATTTGAAAACTAGAAAAGAAGTTTAGACTTATTGTCGGAACGGACCATCACAAGAACTTACGTCCAAAAACGGAAGTAGTGAAATTTATATAATACACTAAGGGAAAACCGGGTGTCTGAAAGACGAATTTTCAATCGACTATCGGAACACCTTCACGTAAACATACATTGAACGACAAAAAGGGGAACGAAGAAAATTATAAGGGAGAAATAAAAGTTAACAAAGTCAAATCAATGTTACACAGAACTATACCAGAAGAAGTCCAACTAGAAGGCTGGACGAAAGAGAGGAGATATAGACGGTAAGAATATTACACTTGAAATCATGTGAACTACAACAAGGTCTCCAGACAATTTGACAGTAGTAAACACAAATAAACAAACAGAAAATAGACAAGTCGAAATCACTAAAAAGTGATGAGAAGGTCGAGTTACTATGTATGTGAAGAGACTATAATGTATTATACAAGGGTTCCCTTTGTGAACCTCGTTATATTATGAATCTGAGTCTATGAAGGACGGTAAAGGTGTTTTTATCGTATAATTGATACGTTATTTATAAACCATTCACTTATTTAAACAACGGTATACCTAACGGATCATACAAATCTTTTTATATACGGTACCGGACCCGGTTGTGTGAATTAAATAGATTATTTTACACGATTTGGATAAGAGTAAAACACGATTGTTTATAACCGTTAGGTATATGAATTTAAGATATGTTATAATTCAAATACGGTTATATAAAATCGGTGACGGTCTGTTGGAGACATATTATGACTACCCAAAGTGGTAAGTGAACCGGACGTCTCCATTTTGAACTCCACTAAGACAAATCAGGGGTAAATTCGTTTCTACACTTCACCTCCGGAGGCAAATAACAAGGGTAGACAAAAAGTGTAGGTCCACTAGTTTGATAACAAGACCTCTTAAAGAGTCACAAGACTCACTGATATTAATCCTTTCTCGACTTGTGTCTGTTTATTGTAAGAATGAGTCAAGTAGTAGTCACACAGTGATCCTCAGTCTATAACTCCCTCCGGGGGTGTCCTAATACCAATATCATTCCAAATATCCTGAGATGGGACGTCCTTTGAGTGTAACAAGTAAACTTACCGTTGTATTCAGGACAACATGTAACTGAATCGAAGTGTAAATAATTCGTATGGGTACGTCCGTCTAAAGTCCAAGAGATAAGTAACTAAGGAGAGACGACGAATATGGTACCAATAAAGTACAACCTCTAACCAAGGTGCCTTGGGACACCTATGGTTTTAAACACCTAAGAGTTCAGGGAATATATTTTATCTAACAACAACAAAAAGTTAGTGATTCAACACAGGTTGAGAAACGTTGGGGGTATATAACGTCGTGTGATCCGATGGGACAGAAGGTGATAGAGGGTCCCAAACGAGTTTAAGTATAGGTAACTCAGACACTACGATAGATTGGTAGAGTAGGAGACGGTGGGTGAAGAGGAAAACGGAAGTCAGGAAGGTTTGTAGATCCAGAAAAGGTCACTCAGTCGAGAAGTGTAGTCCACCGGTTTTATAACATCGAAGTCGTTGTGACGAAGGTTACTTATAAGTCCTAACTAAAGGAAATCCTAACTGACCAAACTAGAGGAGTGACAGGTTCCCTGAGAGTTCTCAGAAGAGGTCGTGGTGTCAAACTTTCGTAGTTAAGAAACCGTGAGTCGGAAGAAACACCAGGTTGAGAATGTCGACATGTAATGACGATGGTATCGAAACTGATATACCTGGAAACAGTCGTTTCATTACAGAGACGAAAAATTATACATCAGGTCTAAACAGTATCGAAGGGAAGGTTTCTCGTTCGTGGAAACTTAAAACACCGGCGTCAATGACAGGTGTCACTAAAACCTTTGGTTCTTTTATTTTAAACCGTGATGAAGGTGAAAAAGGAGAAAATAAACTTTACTTCGCTACCCCAGTCCACGGTACCACAATCAAAAAAATTTACAACTCAAAGTTCAGTCGAAAAAGTAAGAGGAGTAAGTGGGAATAGTTCTCCGAGAAATAAAGGAGACGTGAGACGGTAATCTCACGATAGTAGACCGTATAATAAAAGGATATTGAATACTTATAGGAGGCGTAGGAGGGTATATGGAAATTAGTAGAGATCTAACGAACATTATGGATTACGTTACATTTCTTACACTTTCACTTCAGTGAGTCAGTACAGACTGAGAAACACTGGGGGTACCTGATATGGGATGGTACGAGGAGGTAGGTACCTTAAAAGGTTCGTTCTTCGGACCTCCCCTAACAGTAAAGGAAGAGGTCTCCTAGAAGGACTAGGTCCCTAGTTTGGGCCCAGAGGGTGTAACATCCCTCTACGAAATGGTAGACTCGGTGGTCCCTTGAGGATTATGTTACATTCACGAGACATATATCAACGTTTATTTTATATTTATGTTACAGATATCAACGTCCATAGTTTGTTTAAGTTTAAACTGTAAAAACTTAAAAAAAAAAGTTTTTTTAAAACTAATCACCACTAACTTACGTGTCTTCGTCTTGGACCCCTATGACTCCCTACTGACTGATATGTAGGATCTGATCGTGTAAAGAAGTGTAAATACTGGGGAAGTTGAAAGGAAGGGTGGTGGTCGATACAGTTAAAAGTTGATACGAGTACAAACTTCAACATACCGAGAAATTGTTAAGAAAGATTGTACGACAAATACGTATTTATAACACAAGAGGACCTCTTCCTTTACCTTCGGGTGAGGTCATAAGAACGGATCTTTTAGGGTACCTGTTTTTTCGGACCGTCCAATATCATGTACCTCAGTGTTCTCAGCTTGTGTTGAATCGTTGATTGGTGGTTATACTAACACAAGAGGACCCGAAGGGACCATCGAGTCGACCATTTCTTAGACGGGTTTTACGTCCTCTAGGACAAAACTGAGGACCTTTTCCTTCTAAGGGACCTCTTCCTTATCCGATACGTGAGGTCATAAGAGCCCGAAGGGACCACCGAGTCTACCATTTCTTATGTGGACGTTACCACCCCCTGGACTCAAACTAGGGAACTAACCCTTCTAGAGGACCTCCTCCCGTCCCGATGGGTGAGGTTACAAGAACGGACCTCTTAGGGGTACCTGTCTCCTCGGACTACGCGATGTCAGGTACCCCAACGTTTCTTAGACTGTATTGACTCGCTGATTCGTGTCGTGTCGTGACCCAAGAGGATGAAATCCTGAAAAAGAACAACGATAAGTTTCAGTTTGAGTGTCATAAGTTATTTTAGTGAATAGAAAGTTCTTTACGGACAGAAATGGTACTAAAATAATAAAGTAAGGTGTCTACCTTAACTGTAAAGAAAATCTACCATGGAAGAAAGGAGGATTCAGTAAATTACTTTAGATTAATTACCAAACACCCGACTCCCCTCGTCCTCTTCTTTGTTCCATTAGTTTTTTTACACCCTTATTTTTACAATCCATTAGAAACTCTCTTTACAGTAAAATTCACAGTCCATCCTTTATAAGTTGTAATATGACAATACAGAGAAATGAAGAAAATACAAATACAAAATTTCCTTGGAAATCCCGTTTATTATACGAAAGATTGCATGTTTCTTGTCTTTCCGAAACCATTAGAAGAGTAAGAAAATAGACATACACTTTAATGAGAGTCTTCGATTCTGGGATTTACCGAGATCACACAAAAATCAAACTCACAGAATTCTTCGTCTGAGACTCAACTCCTAAACTTATGTTCGTAAAATACATCCTTTATACGGTTCTTAATCCTTAACACTTCGTTATGTCCTCCGTCTTAATTCTGTTAGGTTATATAATTACTTGACCAATTAGGACACCCGTGGACCCCGAATTTATAACGACTTTTAAAACCCTCCAATGTATCTTAAGTGAAGTGTTCTTACACCTTTCTCTCTACTTAACCTAAAAAAAGTAAGTTTAGAGCAGAAAGTTTCTTATTCAAGAGGACCCCTTAGTTGACTGACTATTAGATCGGACGAACACATTTGGATAGTATAGTCTTTTTTCTTTTTTGGAAGTCCGTCTTTATATATCCACGAATATCAGCTTTCGACAGTCGTATGAATTCTTCTCGTTTACGGTTCCGTCATATACTTCCTGTGAGTCTGTCGAAAATTTAGCGTCACTGAATTTTCGTTACTTACACAAAATGGGTGATTATGACGTACATGTAGTGTCCCACAGTACTACTAGATAAGTCGCTGTAAGAGTGTGATCCTCTGTAAGAGTGTGCTCGTCCGTAAGAGTGTGTTCGGACAAACCTTCGACTATTAGAAACACCGTCCTCTTTTACTTGTGAATGTGAACTTTTACCCTCGTACCCTTAATGTTTCGTCTAACATTAGATACCGTTAAGACTATAGTATATGTCGTCCAAGAAATTCCCGGAAACTATCGCCTCCTAAGGAACCAATTTGAGATTAAGACGGGGTAACAGACAAAGGACGTACTTGTTACAGAGATGTAAGACCTTATAGTAAGTAAAAGGTAATAAGTAAAATCAGTCTAAATTTCATTTTCAACTCTGAGATGGTAAGAACTTCCGACTCATTTAAAGAATCAGACGAAAAAGGGTATCTCCCAACTTTCGGGCACCAAATATCATCCAGAACTCGTTGGTGTCAGAAAATCAGATCTGGTTATAAAGGAATCGTTTCTTTGGGAAAAAAATTTTTTTTCATTCCAAAGAATATTTATAAACTAAGAGGAGACAAGGTAAACTGTTATTAGTGTAATTTTAAATAAAGGTTCTTGGTGAGAGTACAAACGATATAAATAAAAGAACGAATGACGTACGAAAGAAGAGAGGTAAATTAAAAACCACAAAGCTCGGATACTCCGAAACCATTCTTTCGGTGTGACAGAAAAAAAAAAAGGGGAAGACTCAGTAAAGTAAGTTAACCTTCATAAATGACCCCGATTAAATCAGTTAAGTCTCCAAAAATTTGTCAGTCGTATTATCAGTATAAGAAAAAAATTTAAATTTAAATAAATAAAATTAAAATCCCATTAATGAAATGTTATAACATAACCAAGACGGTGTGTAGTTGAAAACTAAACAATTATTAAATTTAAAATTTGAAAACCATGAGTTTCACAAAAAGTTAAAATAGAAAGTGATAAATTCTAACTCTCCGTCAACAGAAAAGATATGAATGTTCAAAGACTTTAACGGTCGACAGGGATAAAAGAAAGTAAGGAAGAACTTTAGACCAGTTAAGGAGAGAGACGAGATGAGAAAAAAAGTGACTATGGAAAGACTCGTGTGATGATTATTACCTATTATTACATGAACGTATTATTACCTATGATTATTGTAACAAAAAGTTAGAGAACGAACAACGATTTTTAAGTAATTCACCTATAACCGGAAGGTAGTTTACAAAACGGTCACATATTGGACCCTCTCAACAACAAGTCAGTGAGTCAGTGTAGGTTGAGAAACGTTGGGGTACCTGACGGTGTGTGGTCCGAAGGGATAGAAAGTGGTATATGGTCTCAAACGAGTTTGAGTACGGGTAACTCACTACTACGGTAGGTTGATAGAGTAGGAGACAACAGGGAAAACGAAGGACGGAAGTTAAAAAGGGTCGTAGTTCCAGAAAAGACTACTCAATCGAGAAACGTAGTCTACCTATTTCAAAACCTCAAAACCGGAGTTGTAATCAGGAAGGTTACTTATAAGTCCCAACTAAAGGAAATCATAACTGACCAAACTAGAGGAACGTCAGGTTCTCTGTGAGTTCTCAAAAGAGGTTGTGGTGTTAAACTTTCGTAGTTAAGAAACCACGATTCGGAAGAAATCCCACGTCGAGAATGTAGGTATGTACTAAAGACCTTTTTGGTATCGAAACTGATCTACCTGTAAACGACCGTTTCATTACAGAGCGAAAAATTATACGTCATCGAAACTTTAAAAGTCTTCTAATTTTGTTTTCAAAAGAATTAGTACAGGTCTCAAATATGTAGTACGAAGATGACCTCAAAAAGAACCATACTGGAGTGAGACTACTATATGACTACCTCTTTGTTAGTAGAACTTCAAAAAATGACTTCTCGCTTTTACACCAGATCTTCAAAGTGTGTTCGTTAATTTATAAAGTTGGGGTTTTCCTGTGTACAGTGAAGACGAGTATTGAATAACCGGTTATAATCAGTATACTGTAGTAGATCAGTAGGTTCCCTGTACCTTAAGTCTAAAGGGACACAGACCTCTTTCTTTCTTGGATCAAATTATTCGTCTCGTTACAGATGGTCATGTTAGTGATCCCCATCTTGGACTCACCTCCTCTTTATGTAGGACGAAAGAAGATGGAGGATCACCTACCCTATACTATACAAGTCGTCCAAAATAGATGATTACGTCAGTATGTGTCAAAGTCAGAAAACAGTCGCGGATAGATGAACTTTTACATTCTGGACTTCTGATAATTTAAACGTCTCTGTGTTTTGCGATCACGAACTCCTTTTAAAACTATCGTATATAAGGTTAAAGATTAATAAATCTCTATACTTTTAAAACAGATAAGTGTAATTCGTAAACTAAATATGATGATTATCAACTCGCCATTTCTTAGACGGACGTTACGTCCTCGACGTCCTTTCCTTTTAAGCTAGGGACCCAGTCCTTCTAGGGGAACTCTTCCCGTACCGTTGGATGGGATCATAAGAACGGACCTTTTAGGGTACTTGTCTCCTCGGACCGTCCGATGACAGGTACCCCAACGTTTCTCAGTCTGTACCTACTTCACTGAATCGTGCGATTGTCACGGTCCTTAACGCAATTCATCAAATGTAAACAAAAGAATAAATTAGTGGGTTTTTTTGGATATTCCTCCACAGTAATCGGTGAAAAAAAAAAAAATTATAATTTCTAGACTACGACTCCCTCCCGGTTACCGATTCAATGGTGTTTGTCGTTCACGATGTAAAACCTGAGTTTACGTGTAAGTGGACCTAGGTTATAGGACAACTGTCCAATACAGGAGGACATAGGTCATATAGTAAATAGTAATAATCTAAAAGTAAAAGTCGTAGAAGACAAAATTATGTTATTATATAACAGTTTTAGGTAAAGGGGAAAACTATAGTTTTTCTTCATAGAGACACAATACACTATTCGCATTTATTTATGAAGACAACTTTACTACGGTCACTTCTGACTAAGGGGTTCAGGGTTCTACAAGCTAATAACACAGGTCAACGACTCTACTGTTCAAAATAAATGTATAGGGAATAAACAAAGGTACGAACCAAACCAAGAGAAACGAGACGTAGACAGGAACCCCCCGTAAAAACGACTTACCTTCTTGTTCTAGTTATTTGTTCTGATAAAATAATCGGAATTGTTTATCGTCTTATTGACCGGACTACCAGTGTAAAAACATCTAAACAATAGTCCTGAAACCACAAGACGAAAAATATTGTTAGTAAAGAGTCTCTTTCATCTGACTCTATATTTTTCTCTTATGATCACTGTATATTTGGGGGTCCATATCGGTACGAACTTTAGTTCGTAGTAGAGATAAAAGAGTTATTTTAGAAAATAAGAGAGAGAGAAGTCCAACAAGTTTATATCTGTGTCAATGACAAAGTATAACAACTAAGTTAAACGACACTCGTCTAAACAATCAATATGAAAAATAAGAAGTACTGTTTTATCGAAGAATTCTTCATAATATTTCCTATCTAATTAAGAGTTGAAATCCGATTTACGGGATACAAACGTAACTAAATCTTCAAATCTTTCGACGGATGGGAAGATGTTTCACTAGAAGTAAAGTTTTAATAAATATGTGTTATGACATGAGACGACGTTAAGTACCCCAGCGTTTCTCAACCTCTGCTGACTCGCTGATTTGACTTGACTTGACTATCCATTAATATTATTTCTCGGACACAATCAAAGGATACTGACTATATTGTTTAGTGGTGTTTAAATGACTGAATTTTGGTGTACTTAAATAAGGGAGTACCCAGAACTTCAGCCTGAAGTCTTTAATATAGTGACCCGATTTCAGTTCCACAACCGTCCAGTCTCACAGAGGTCATCTCTAAGGAAAAGGTCGAAGATCTCCGTATAAGGAACAAAAGGAATCAAATACCGTTGAAGGAAGTAGAATTTTCAGTCGTCGTACGAGAGAAGTTTAGAGAGAGGAACGAATATAGTGTAGTAGAAGAGGTCTTCGTCATAGAGGGAGACGGATGGAGAATGTATCTATGAACATTGATATATATACCGGGTGGGTCTATTAAGATCTATTAGAGAGGTGTAGTTCTAGAAATTCAATTGTATAAAACGTATATTCTGTTACAGTTATAAAACAGTATGTTTCGTGAATAGAGTCCAAAGTCTCTAATCCCTCGTTAAAAAACATACGCACCTACGAGTCAGCACAGGTCGAGAAAACACTGAGGTTCCTGAACGTCGGGTGGTCGGAGGAGACAGGTACCTTGAAAGGTCCGTTCTTATAACCTTACACAACGGTAAAGTAAGAGGTCCCCTAGAAAGGTTGGGTTCCTAGCTTAGACGTAGAGAACACAAAGAACGTAACCGTCTGTCGAAGAAATGGTGACAAGATGGACCCTTCGGTTTTATAAACGTTGTGAACCATTGAACTCTTACTGGGTTACCTGACATCGGATGGTTCGAGGAGACAGGTACCTTAAGAGGTCCGTTCACATGACCTGACCCCTCGATAAGGGAAGAAGTCCCGTGGAAGTACTTGGTCCCTCGCTTGGGTCCAAAGGACGTAACGTTCTACCTAAGAAAGGGTAGACTCGGTAATCCTTTCGGTTTTTTTTTGGGTTTTTCGTTTTTGGAAACCCCGGGTAATAAATCGGTTAATGTCACGGGGTATCTTTAACAAGGATATAAAGAATATTTGGGATTAAACTCCTGTAAAAGAGGACTATGTATAAAGATACATACTGCCTACGTTAAAACTTAAAGTGTAACCTTTTTTTTCCATAAAGTAAATTTATTATTCGTTTGTAAAAATACATCCAATATGTGTAACAATTCTAAGGTAAAAAAAAAAACAGGACTTAAGGTTCTTCGAATATCAGATTAAACAACGAATCACGTCATTGAAATACGTACGTAGAATCGTGTACCATTGGAATACCCGTTACGTAATTGGAGGAGAAGGAGATACCAAAATTGAAGATTTAATAATATAAAACAATTGGTATTTAATACACACCATATACATATAAACACATTATCAAATTCCTCATACTTCTTATACGTACTCTATGTTCGACGAATATCCGGTCTTTTCTTGTATGTAAATGTTTACTCTATTTTATTTTATGTATAACTTTTCGTTGTATTTGTTATAAAGAATTCCTAAAGACCCTCTCCACTGTCAACTCAAAAATTCCTTTTTGTAAAGTTATCTTCTCCCTTCCGTTCCTATAAGTAATTAAGTTCTAACTTAACACAAGTAAGTAATGAAATATTTCTGAGAAACTCCATAAACATATACTACAGTGGTAAGACGTGTGGGTCCTATAGATTTTCTTGTTCTTTTATTTCAGGATAAGAATCCTATAGACATAAGTCTTTTCTCCTTCATCTTTTGTTTGAATTTGTTTATTTAGACATCAGTTCAATTGTACCATTTTTGGTGTTGCTCCTTTTGTCAGTGTAAGATCCACATGTCTCTCCTGAACTCATCGATGTCAGTCAGTAAAGTCTGCGAGTCAGTACAGACTGAGACACTAGTGTACCTGACGTCGTGCGGTCCGAAAGAACAGGTAGTGGTTGAGGTCACAAACGAGTTTGAGTACAGGTAGTCCATCCACTACGGTAGTTTGGTAGAGTAGGAGACAATAGGGGAAGAGTAGGACGGAAGTTAGAAAGGGTCGTAATCCAGAAAAGGTTCCTCAGTCAAGAAGTGTAGTCCATCGGTTTAATAACCTCAAAATCGAAGTCGTAATCAGGGAGGTTACTTATAAGTCCCGACTAACGGAATCTTAACTGACCAACTTAGAGGAACGTCAGGTTCCATGAGAGTTCTCAGAAGAGGTTGTGGTGTCAAGTTTTCGTAGTTAAGAAGTCGTGAGTCGAAAGAAGTGTCAGGTTGAGAGTGTAGGTATGTACGGATGACCTTTTTGACATCGAAACTGATCTGTCTGGAAACGACGGTTTTATAACAGAGACGAAAAATTATACTACAGATACAACCACTCGCAAAAAGAAGGTTCCTCGTTTACAGAAAATTAAAGTACCGATGTCAGTGGTAGACGTCACTAAAACCTCAAGGGGTTTTATTTCAGAGAGTGACAAAGGTAACAAAGGGGTATGTAAACGGTACTTCACTACCCTGGTCTACGGTACTAGAAGTAAAAAACTTATAACTCGAAACTCGGTCGAAAAAGTAGGAGGAGAAAGTAATTCTCTCAGAAATCAAGAAACAACGAAAGACGTGATTCCCACTACAGTAGACGTATAGAGTCCAATAACTATAAAGTAGGACTTTAGATAAGGTCGAACGTAAAGTACGTCGGGTCGTAAAACGTACTACACGATACGTATCTTCCATTTATTCGTTCCACTGTTATATGTGGGAACTGTACGGGGAAAGGGTTATACCTTGGTCAGACAACAAGATATAGACAAAGATTGACAACGAAGAACTGGACGTATGTCTAAAGAGTCCTAAGGAGTATGTTGGTAAAACGGAAAAACGTAAAGAAAAAGAACCCCTACCAGAACTAGGGACAGAGGACATGTTACAGTACTTGGGGACAGGTATCAAGAAGTCCTTCAGATAGTTTAGATTAGGGAACTTAGATAAGTAGTGAAGGTGACATATTAGTATTCCCTAAATTAAATTCAGTATGGATTTACCCGGTCAGGAAAAGGATGAAAGAAGTCAAATTCAGACTTAAACCGTTATTCCTCAAGTACTAGACTCGGTATCAGTCGAGGGCCAGAACAAAAGTGACTGACCTATCTCGAAGAGGTAGAAACCGACGTTTATTACATTAGTTAGACTAAAGTCATAACTGGTAGACCACTACAGGTACACATCTCAGAAGAGAACACAACAACCTTCTGTCGTAAACGATACTGGTCATACAAGAAAACCTTTTTAAGATAATAGTAAACGGGACGAAGTAAAACATGAGATTCCAGTTTGAACAATGAAGTCCATAAAGAACTAAAGGATGAAAACATAAGGTCAGGGGATATTACTTTTCCTGTAAAAAACCCTCGCAATCGAGATCTTCCAGAACATCCAGAAGTGTCGTGGCAAGTTGAAGTCGAAAAAGTCGTAACGACCAACCCTGTATCTGAACCTATTTACACTATACCTTACCAAACGGAACCTTTGTCTGTCTCTAGTTAGACAACAAAAACTCTAACATGGGTACATGACGTAAAACCCGAGAAAACAACTGATACTTCCGATGAGGATAAGAAGATTCCCTAAGAACGAGTGTCATCATCTATGTTACCAGTAGACTCAATTTAAGTGGGTAAGGTCAGGTAAAATAAAGTGACTAGGAGTTTATAGCTACAAGTGAGAACGGTAGAGAATACACTGGTGAAGGTTAAATGGAACTAAGTACCTGAATAGTAAGGTCCAAGGATACGTTATAACAAGAAATGTCGTAGTCTGAAATGAAGGTAATCGTCAGTGTAGGTGTTGTCCCGTAACAAAAACAAAACCCAGACAGAGAAGTAAGAAAGACCTCAATAAAAAGGTGAGTAGAGGTCATCGTATACCCGTAGATGGCTGGGAACCTCAATTAGAAAGTCACTTTATAGAAAAACGGAAAAGTATGACAAGTACCACAAGAGTTCTGTTCTTATGACTTCACCAAAGGGTAAGGGAAGAGGTCACTTGGTGCAAAACAGTCATAAGGGGTGGTACTAGACAGAACCCACCAGGATGTTCCGTATCCAGTATCAAAATAATTCAATCTGTTCCGACACCAGGTACACTAGTCAAACTAATCAAAAGACACTAATACTAAAAGTAAGACAGGAGGGTGACTATTTCTATTCTCCGAATACCTTCAAAGGACGTCCTTCTCTGACTGACACCCCCTTTGACCCAGAACAAGACTACCTATCCCAGAACGAGTCATTTAGAAATTAGGTTAAAAGAGAACTACCCGTCCCGACACAAGGAGGGGATAACAAACTGGACTCCGGTTTGACACCACCTCCATTACTTCTATAAACACTGGAGGAAGTTTTACAGGGTACGTACGTGGGGACTGGTACTTCGTCCAGTGGTGTCTGGGCGTGGAGGTGACTTCTGAGGACCTGTGAGAGTCCGTTCAGACTCAGTCAGAGAATATCCCAGTGACGAGGAAAAAGGATCCAGGACCACACGTGTTCTAAAACAAAAACGGAAGGTTCTCAGACAAAAGGGTTAGGACACATTCAAGATATTAGTTTAGGGTGACCGGAGGCTTCATTTTAAGGGACCTCTAAGAGTCAGGGAAACGGTCCAGGGGTCCAAACCTTTAGTCAAAACCCAGAACCCTGAAAGAATTGTCACACTCTTAAAGAAACCATAATAACAAGACGGCAAACACTCAGTAACCGAGTTGTCGAGTTCTTAGGTTTCGACCATCTCATCTTCCTGTACACGAATAGAGGAGGACACTTTTCACTTTCACTTTAGAGTCAGCACAGGCTGAGAAACGCTGGGGTACTAACATTGGACGGTCCGAGGAGTCAGGTACCTTAAAAGGTCCGTTCTCATGACCTCACCCAAGGGTAAAGAAAGAGGTTTCTTGAGGTTTTAATATTGAGTGACGACTTGTTGGTAACTGTCCTCTTGTAACCTAGGGTGGTTTTTTCTATAGGGTACAGGTTCCCCTTTTCTCTTCGGGGTTGTTCTACCACCCTCCCCCCTGTAACGCAAATCTTTGTTTGGGGAATGGACGGTCTCTGAGAGTCTCCCGAGTTTGTTTTGGACACGTGTGGTCCTGGATCTCTGAGGTGTCTCTGACTCAGTCTGGACACAAACTCGTAGAGGACACCTCCATACCCAGTCGTCACCGACGGCGTCCCCGTCCCCGAGACCCACGTCAGCTTGACCCAGTGTGTCGCACACCGTATTCAGGAGAACCTCCTCCAGTGGTAATTGGGGTGGTATCTCGACGGTTCGTCTACTGAGAGTTGGACACACCGATGTTGTGGGGCGTTTACTTACCTCTTTCAAAACTTAACGGTGTTGACCTCTCCACGGCGATCTGGAGATGTAGGATGATACACGTCCTGTCTGAGAGTCCTGTTTCCTAACAGACCAGTTCATACAGTCATGACGACTCCGACTCTTTGAGACCCAATCTCCTACTCTCACTTTAACCAACTTTAATTTAGTGACTCCAACCATCTCAGACCGAGTATTCTCGGACAAACGAAACCATTAGTAAACTAAAGTAAGAAACAAATTAGTCTTCGGTGACCCTTCGAAACTAGTCTCTTCAGTTTAATAGACTGAACGTAAAATTTATTGGTATAATATAGGACCCCCTTCCCCCCTCACAGTAATGAAACGGTTGTTTCCAGACAGATCAGTTTCGATACCAAAAAGATCATCAGTACATACCTACACTCTCAATCTGATGTTCCTTTGGACTCCTGACTACTAAGAAAACTTGATACCATAACCTATTCTGAACTCTCAGGGAACCTGACGTTCCTCTAGGTTGGTAAGGTAGAATTTCCTTTAGTTGGGACTTATAAGTGACTTTCCTATCTACGACTTCGATTTCGAGGTTATGAAACCGGTGGACTACGTTACTTGACTGAGTAAACTTTTCTGGGACTACGTTCTTTTCTAACTTCCGTTCTCCTCTTCCCACTGTCTCCTACTCTACCAACCTACCGTAGTGACTGAGTTACCTGTACTCAAACCCGTTTGAGACCCTCAACCACTACCTATCCCTCCGGAACATACGACATCAGGTACCACAACGTTTCTCAACCTGTACTGATTCACTGACCTGACTTGACTTGATTTGACTATCTACTTGACGACAAGTCAGTGAGTCAGACAGGTTGATAAACACTGGGGTACCCGACGTCGTGCGGTCCGAGGGGATAGAAAGTGGTAGAGGGTCTCGAACGAGTTTGAGTACAGGTAACTCAACCACTACGGTAGGTTTTTAGAGTAGGAGAGACCAAGGGAAGAGGAGGACGGAAGTTAGAAAGAGTCGTAGTCCCAGAAAAGATTACTCAACCGGGAGTGTTGTCCACCGGTTTCATAACCTTGAAGTCGAAGTCGTAGTCAGGAAGGTTACTTATAAGTCCCAACTAAAGAAATCTTAACTGACCAAACTATAGGAAAGACAGTTTCCTTGAAAATTCACAGTGGAGATCGTGGTGTCAAGTTTTCATAGTTAAGAAACCACGAGTCGGAAGAAATGCCAGATTGAGAGTGTAGGAATTACTGATGACCTTTTGGGTTTCGAACTGATCTACCTGAAAGTAGTCGTTTCTCTACAGAGACTTAAAATCATACGATTGATCCAAAAAGTCCTCCTCTTTCCCTGCTGTCTCCTAACCTACCGTAGTGGCTGAGTTACCTGTAATTAAACTCGTTTGAGACCCTCTACTATTTCCTGTCCTTCGGACCGTACGACGTTAGATACCCCAGCGTGTCTCGGTCTGTTTTGACTCACTGACTTGTTGTTCCAAACATATCGAAAAGAAGTTTCTTCGTTCGCAGAAAATTAAAGTACCAAAGTTAGTAGTAGGTGTCACGAAAATCTTTAGTTCTTTTACTTCAGACGGTGACAAAGGTCAAAAAGGGTCAGACAAACAGTACTTCATTACCCTGGACTACGGTACCAGAAACAAAAACGTTACAACACAATATTCGGTTGAAAAGTGAGAAGAGAAAGTGGAAGTAGTTCTCCGTGAAATCAAGGAAAATCGAAAGACGGTAATCTCACCACAGTAGAGGTACAGACTCCCGTAACTATAAAAAGAACCGTTAAAACTAAGGTCGAACTCGAAGTAGGTCAGACCGTTAAGTGTACGATATGAGACGTATCTTCAATCTAATCGTCTCACTGTTAAGTGTCGAAACTGTATGAGGAAAGGGTTAAACCTTGGTCAAGTAACGAGGTACGGAGCAAGAACTGAACGTATGTCCAAAGAGTCCTCCGTCCATTTAGACCATAAGGTAAGAGAACTACTCAAAAGGTCAAACAACACTAAGTGTGTTTCCGAAATCGTATGAGTAACTTCGTCTTCCTCTACAAAAAGACCTTAAGGGAATAAAAAGATACTAGGTCGTCTACAACCGTTAAACTAGAGACCAAGGAGGCAGAAAAGTTCAGGTTGAACATGTAGACCTTCAAAAGTAAAGTGTATGACAACTTCGGATACAACTTCCTAAAACTCGTAATGAAACGATCGTACACTTTACCCACTCTAACACTCCATCATACCTGTAACAAACCGTAACAGGAAGAAACCCTAACTTTACTTTTAACTAGAAAAGGTCGGGACACCGGTGTCGACTCAAAAGGTTTAAACGACCTATAACTCACGTCGTGAAATTGTAGTAGAAAATCCTAAAGGAAGAGGTGTGTGTGTGAAAATCCCAAACCATATTAAGTCGACCTTAAGGTAGTGGAGGTAATCGAAGTAAGGATCATTACTAAGGATTCCTGGTGAACTGAAGTGTAAGGTCCTACAGACCGAGATTCACTCACTGGTTTGGTAGCATCAATAGGTCTAGTAATTCTGGAAAAAACATATCAAAAAGACACATAAGAAGCCTGACGAGGATTTATGGAAGACGAAGACAATCCACGTATGGAAAACACAAGAAATATCACGAGTAGAAACGTACTTTACAAGGGAATCATAGAAATTAAAAGAACTTTTGTAGAGATCAGAAAAGGTAACATAACAAAAGGAGATAAAGAAATGTAACAAGTGAATTCTTTCGAAGGAATAGAGAGGAACGATAAGGGACCTTGAGACGTAAGTTTACCCATATAGAAAGAAAAAGAGGAAACGGAAACCGAAGAGAACAAAAGAGTCGTTAAACATTCAAGAGGAGTCCGTTGGTAAAACGCAAGAACGTAAAGAAAAAGAATTCCTACCAAAACCAGTAACGGACATGTTACAATATTTGAAGACAGGTATCAAAAAGTCCGTGAGACAGATACTCTAGATTAGGGAACTCAGTTACACAGCGAAGGGTACATATTAGTATTGCTTAAACTAAATCCGGTATGGACTTACCGGATCACCAAAAGGCATGAAACAAGTAAGTTCAGACTAAAAAACGATATCCGTCAAGTATTAGACTCGGTGTTAGTCGAGGACCACAACAAAACCGACTGACATATCTTAAAGAGGTGGAAACCGACGTTTCTTATATCAGTTAGACTAAAGTCATAACTGGTAGACCACTACAGGTATACATCACAATAGAGCACAACAACCTTCTCCCACAAACGATACTGGTTACACAAGAGAACCGTTTTGAGATAATGGGAAACGGGACGAAGTAAAACATGAGGTTACGGTTTAAACGGACAATGAGGTCCACAAAGAACTGAAGGATGAAAACGTAAGGTCAGGGGACTACTTTTCCTGTAGTAAAAATCCACAATTAAGATCCAGAACATCCAATATCTTATTAAATGGAAACCGAAGACGTCGTAAAGTCGTAATCACCAACCCCGTATCTGAACCCTATGATATTACAACTTTCCAAAAGGGACCTTTATTTGTCTCTAGTAAGACAGTAAAAACTCAAACATGGGTTCATGACGTAAAGTCTGAGAACGACTGATACTCCCGATAAGGTAAAGAAGATTCCCTAATAACGGGTGACATCATCTATATTACCATAGACTTAATTTAAACGGAAAAGAACAGGTAAAATAAGGTAACTAAGAATTTTACAACTACAAGTGAGAACGGTAGAAGATAAACTGGTGAAGGTCAAATAGAACTAAGTACCTGGATTGTAAGGTCCAAGGAAAGCCTGTGCTGACTCGTTGACTTGACTTGACTTGACTACGTTATAACAAAAAATGTCGTAACCCGAAACGAAAGTGGGGGTCTGTGTAGGTGTTGACCCGCAGTAAAAGAGAAGCTAAGTCGTAGAAGTCAGGAAGACCTCGATGAAGAGACTAGAAGAGGTCCCCGTATAACCTGTCGATGGTTGGACTTCCTAAGTAGAAAGTCACAGTACAGAAAAACGAAAAAGTACGACAAGTACCTCAAGAGTTCCGTTCTTGTGACCTCACCAAACGGTAAGGGAAGAGGTCACCTGGTGTGAAACAGTCTTGAGAGTTGGCACTGGGTAGGTAGAACCTACCGGGATGTGTTGTACCAAGTATCAAAGTAATTCAATGTGCTTGGAGACTAGGTACACTAGTACAATCAGAAAGACACTAACACCAAAAGTAAGACAGACGGGAGACTACCTACTCCTATTCTTCGAACACGTTCGAAGGACTATCCTCCCTGACCGACATCCTTTTGACTCACGAACGAAACCACCCTTCCTGGTACGAGTCATTTAGAAATTAGCTTAAAAGACAACTACCTAGCCCGACACAAGTGAGGAACAGTAAACCGAACTCCGGTATGATACCATCCTACTACCACTGGAGGAGGTTTTTCTGAATACAGTCGTACGGTGTGAAGGGTTCTGACGACAATAGTCACGGGGACTAGGTCACCGTCCGGTGATAGTTGGGTGTGTAGACGGTCTCTGAGAGTTTGTGAGTGTCCGTTCAGACCGAGTCAGAGAACACACCAGTGACGATGAAAGAGGACCCAGGAATTCGTGTGTTCCATAAAAAAAGGGGGAGGTTCTTAGAGACAAAGGGGTCAGTACACCTTCGACACATTAGTTTAGGGTGACTGGAAGTGTCAGTCTAAGGGACCCCTAAGAGTCGGGAAAAACCACCCCGGATCTTGAAAACGTTGTCACTCTCTTGAATAAACCATATTAATAAGAAGTCAAACACCGAATGGGAGGGTCACCGAGATATCACACCGATTATCACTGGAGGAGGTTCTCCTGAACACGATTTTCGACACGTGGGGTCCTGACGACAAGGTTTTCGGGGACAGGGGTACGGAACGTCCTCTGGAAGTTTGTGAATGTCCGTCCAGACTGAGTTAGACAACACCCCCCAGTGACAAGGAAAGGGACCTAGGACCACGTACGTTCCAAACTAAACACGGGAGGCTCGTAGAGACCGTCCATACTTCTAACTAAAGGTTACCCTAATGTAGGGAGAATAACGGAATGATGACATAGAGGATACGGGAACCTACACCCCTCAACACAGAAAAAAACCACCTAAGGTTGTCTTACACCAGGTGACCTCTTACCTTACTGTTTGGTGAAATAATAAGAACGGAACTCTTGGGGTACTTGTCACACTTTCCTTTTTACTATCCTATGACTTTCTCCTTTAGGGGTCCAGTCATCCACGGGTTATACGATGATCTCTAGACACCTCTTTATTGAGGTCTTTCTTACTTCCCTACCTCGGTTTCGTTTTTGTTATGGGTCGACACCCACACCGACCACTATCTTCGTTCCAGGCTACGATATTTCTCGTTAGAACGTATCTTTGGACCTTACAGTCCAGGTACTTAGTTCCGTTTAACTTTCACCAGTTTGTCCTCTACCGTTCTCACTTGCAGCTGTAAGATCCTTAGTCGTTTGATTTTACCTGACCTTACCCACTTAAATTGAGTCTACTGGTAATATAGATGATGACACCCGTCCTTAGAGAATCTTCTTTACCTCATCAGTAGTACCAGTTGTTTTCTCAGACTACGTCATGAACCTGCGTTAGAGTTTTTGCTGTCTTACTAGAGACAAGCAAAGGTTCTGTTTGGTAAGTTATAGTGTCATTAGGTTCAGATACGGGGTTGGTCATTGCGACTTCTTCGACTTCAACTTGTGCAGATACTTCTGGATGTTCTGGAAAATCTTGATTGTGGGCTTTTTTCTACGGGAAAAGCAATATCCCCTGACCTTACGTTTTCATCCTTCAGTTCTTTGTGGACCTCATTGTCCGTTTAAACCGGAACCTTATGTCTTACTTCGTCCCGTTTCTGATTATCTCAAACGGTTATTTTACGTGACCAGTATCGTTTGTGGGAGAAGGTTTTTGTGTTCTCTTCTGAGATGTGTACCTGTAGTGGTCTTCCAGTTGTGGCTTTAGTCTGACTAATATAAGAGACGTCGGTTTCTACCTCTTCAAGATGTGTCAGTTGTTTTTGTTCTGGTCCTCGACTGACACCGAGTCTAGTACTTGAGGAATAACGGTTTAAATCTGAATTTAACTTCTTTCATCCCTTTTGGTGATCCGGCAAGTCCATACTGGATTTAGTTTAGGGAATACTAATATGTCACCTTCACTCTTTATCTAAATTCCCGGATCTAGAGTATTTATCTCACGGACTACTTGATACCTGACACCAAACACTGTAACATATCCTCTGTCCCTAGTTCTGGTAGGGGTACCTTTTCTTTACGTTTTTTCGTTTCACCGACAGACCCCTCCGGAATGTTTATCGACACTTTTCTTCCCTTACTTTTTGTTTCCTCCTTTCCTTTCTGTATTCGTAGACTTTCGTCTCAAGGTTTCTTATTGTTCCTCTCTATTCTTTCGTAAAGAGTCGATAGTTACGTTTCTTTATCTCCTTTTGTTATCTTACCCTTTCTGTTCTCTAGAGAAGTTCTTTTAATCTCTATGGTTCCCTTGTAAAGTACGTTCCTACCCGAACTATTTCCTGTCTTTACCATACCTGGATTTTCTTCGTCTTCTCTAATTCTACTCCACCGTTCTTATGTGTCTTCTTGACATGTTTTTTCTAGAAGTGCTGGGTCTATTAGTTCTACCACACTAGTGAGTGGATCTCGATTTGTAAGACCTTACACTTCAGTTCACCCGGAATCTTTCGTGGTGATGTTTGTTTCGATCACTTCCACTACCTTAGGGTCAACTCGAGAAAGTTGAGGACTTTCTCCTACGACACTTTCACGACGTGAGTTATACGGTCGTTCAAACCTTTTGAGTCGTCACCGGTGTCCTGACCTTTCCAGTGAAAAGTAAAGTTAGGGTTTCTTTCCGTTACGGTTTCTTACGAGTTTAATGACGTGTTAACGTGAGTAGAGTGTACGATCATTTCATTACGAGTTTTAAGAGGTTCGGTCCGAAGTCGTCATGTACTTGGCACTTCAAGGTCTACAAGTTCGACCAAAATATTTTCCGTCTCCTTGGTCTCTAGTTTACCGGTTGTAGGTGACCTAGCACCTTTTTCCTTCTCTCACGATCTTTTTGTAGATAAAGACGAAATAACTGATATGGTTTCTGAAACTGACACACCTAGTTTTATTTGACACCTTTTAAGACTTTGTCTACCCTTACGGTGTGTTGGATTGGACGGAGAACTCTTTAGACATACGTCCAGTCCTTCGTTGTCAATCTTGACCTGTACCTTGTTGTCTGACCCAGGTTTATCCTTTTCCTCATGTATTTCCGACTTATAACAGTGGGACGAATAAATTGAAGATACGTCTCATGTAGTACTCTTTGTGACCCGACCTTCTTCGTGTTCGACCTTAGTTCTGACGACCCTCTTTATAGTTATTGGAGTATATACGTCTACTGTGGTGGGAATACCGTGTTTCACTTCTCCTTGATTTTTCGGAGAACTACTTTAACTTTCACCTCTCACTTTTATAACCGAATTTCGAGTAATAAGTCTTTTGCTTCTAGTACCGTAGACCAGGGTAGTGAAGTACCCTTCATCTACCCTTTTGTCACCTTTGTCACATTCTGAAATAAAAAACCCGAGGTTTTAGTGACGTCTACCACTGACGTCAGTACTTTAAATCTGCGAATGAGGAACCTTCTTTTCAATACTGGTTGGATATGTCGTATAAGTTTTCGTCTCAGTAATGAAACGGTTGTTTCCAGGCAGATCAGTTCCGATACCAAAAAGGTCACCAGTACATACCTACACTCTAAACCTAACGCTTCTTTCGACTCACGGTTTCTTAACTACGAAAACTTGACACCACAAGTCTTCTGAGAAGTCTCAGGGAACCTGACGTCCTTCTAGGTTAGTCAGGTAAGACTTCCTCTAGACGGGATCGTTGAAAACCTTCCTTACTACGATTTGACTTTGAGGTCATGAAACAGATGGAGTACGCTTCTCAACTGAGTAACCTTTTCTGAGACTACGACCCTCCCTAACAACCGTTCTCCTCTTACCCTGCTGACGGTTCTCGGTCGTGCCCTCTAGGGTGGGTACTGTTCCAGTACGCCTCTCTGGACCACCCGTTCCGCTAAGTCCAGAGCTCACTTATGGGGTTTTGGTCTTAGACAGACAAAATAATAAAGTAAAGAAAGTGGTTGAGGAGACTGTAATTTTCCCCCGATAGGGGTTGGTGGAAAGAGACCTTTTTCAATTGAATCTCGAGGTCAATCAAAGGACGTATATTTTCCTCACAGAGTCTAGTTTGGGGAGACTACCGAGAGATTGAACGGACTGTCCAAAGAGAACTGAAAATGTTGATGTGTACACTAACAAATGTCGGAGGGTTACCCGTTCTCCGTGGCCTTCGAATTTTGTAGAATTTCCATATCTCGGAAAACTTCTCGATTCTTAATATAACCACTTCCCAAAGTAACAACTCAATTACTAACGGCGGTCCGGAGGTATAGGAAATAGAAAATCCGTGGACCATCCTATAATTAGTTACATTAACCTCACAACTTTATCCTTATATCATTAAAACTACAATCGTTATGATCTGAAAACTCAATTACTTAAAAGAGAAACAATATTTAGTGACATGAGGAGAAAGAAACAATATTTAGTAACATAGGAACGATACATTCTTACATTGAAATAAATCACGAAAGACTCTCACCGTCGTCTGAAGCCTTTCTTTGTTATGAAAATTCCGTTTATTCAAAAGACCAACTGCCTGGGAATAGTCTTTTCCCGGTATTTTACGAGGACCGGTTTTCTACTACGTTTAGTGGATTCTGGACACATATGTCTATCCATACGTCTCTCTTTCGGACCAGAGTATTCCCAGTCCCGACGACTGGGACGTACTGAAACATAAAAGGTAATAAGAGATACATGTCGAATTCCATACATTCCACTTCCACTTCAGCAAGTCAGCACAGACTGAGAAACGTTGGGGCACCTGACATTGGATGATACGAAGAGACAGGTACCCTAAGAGGTCCGTTCTTATGACCTCACCTAACGGTAAAGGAAGAGGTCCCCTAGAAGGGTTGGGTCCCTAGCTTGGGCCCAGAGGGCGTAACCTCCGTCTGTGAAATTGGAGACTCGGTGGTCCCTTCGGGGACACTATATATTCGGGGGACCTTTTTATTTTAAAACCCGGAGTGGAGTAGTAACGAACCGAGGGGACACAGTTAAGAGAGAAAGAAAGAAAGAGAGAGAGAATGAGAGAAAAAGTCCGACTAGGGAACCTCACGTCCCCGAGCGACACAAGTGAAAAGACGGGTCCGAAGATTCTGGGTGCACTCTCCTTCGGGTTCCACCCCGTGGGAGGCGATAAGTTCGTCCGCGGACACCGGATACACTTGTCACATTCAGGGAACAGAACCCTGAAACAACCGAAAGACGAATTTGGTCCCATATAGCCGGAGAAAGAGAGGAGATAAAAGGTTTACTTTGTAAGAAAGAAAAAGAGAGAAATATAGAGATTTATTTAGGAATAGAGGAAGATATAGAGATTTATTTATTTAGAGAGTAACGGATACGGTAGGTGTGAAGTCTATGGGACCTAGGTTGGCCCCGACCAGGGGCCATCTACTGTCTCCTACTCAACCGACCTAACGTAGTGACTGAGCTAACCTTCACTCAGACTCACTTGAGACCCTAAACTACTACCTGTCCCTCCGGACCGTACGACGTTAAGTACCCCAGTGTTTCTCAGCCTGTACTGACTCACTGACTTGACTTGTAGGAAACCTACTAACGAGTCGTGATCGACACTAAAACCACAATAGTGTCCTCTTCTACTCACGTACAGGAAGAGGAGGTAGAACGACAATTTTCTATGAGAGTTCGTGTCGACGTACGAATTTTCTACCTGATTACACGTAGAACGGGACTACGAACCCACCCTCCCTTCATGGTTCCTCCCTACATCTAAGCTTACACCCGAGACCTTTACCCCGTAAGTAGACCGGGATTGTAGCTGGATCATAGGTCGAAAGGGGACCACGTTGTCGTCAAAGGACCGTACGTTGACACATCCTTGACATCAATTACAACATCCCTAGTCTTTCTTTTTATTCCAATGATTTTACTAGGTACACTCGATTAGTACTACTGGTGTCACGAAAATTTCATAAGTTTAAGAAACCATGAGAAGGGAAGTCCTCCACTTCGAATCAAGTGGAAGGGTTCACACCCTGTCTAAATCACAGAATACAAATTATTCATTGTACCACCTTCACTGTCAAACTGAAGACTCTAATCCAAAGTTTTCTTTAACACGGAAGGTCAGAGACCTACTCACGGTCCATTCTACACTTTCCCTGTATCTTCGGGACGTCATTCTTTGACACCGAAGAGGATTTTAAGTACATTTATTCGTTAAAACTTTCATTCAAGAGGTCGGGGTCAGTTTGGAAGTGTAAAGACGTTAGGACCGACTGTAGAACTGTCGTTGGTGTACTCTGGGTCTCGGTCTTAGTGCTTTAATCCAGTGAGGATCCAAAGACTAGGTGGTTTTTACACACCATTATTTACAAATAGCCTAGAAATCCCATTTAGCAATACAATATTATCCATTGGTTATACCTATCTTTAGACCCCGATCGAGTCCATGAACAACTCTCGTTTTCCTTATACCGTACTCATCTCCCTCTTACGTCAGTATTTATCGTCAATTTTATTACACTGGTTTATGTCTTTTCTTCTTACAATATCAATACTCGTAAAAGAAGGGATAAACTATATGAATACATATATAATTGGTTTATAAGAACAAAAGAAGAAGAGAGGGTAAAGTCATGGTAGACTTTACATTACAAATTATTATAAATTTAAACATCAGTTCTAAATACATTGTCCTTAAATTTATCAATTTCTTATTTGTCATGGGTTTGGGATTTTTACTAGAAACGGTAGAAAACCCCCGTTTCTCAATCGTACAAAGGTAAACATACACCTTATTGACGGAGTACAATCCACCCTCGTACTAAAACGATAACAGAAATAAAGTGTTAATCATATCAATACAAAACTTCTCCACACATACCTATAACTCGACAGTTCCACACATGACACCACCGAAACATTATATGTCATTGGTCGGACGTCTATGAGTTGGAAGGAGACCTTAAAGGAAACTGAAAAGACCACCACCCGACCCGTATATGAAACGAGACAGTATTTCCTGTGGTCGAAAAGGACGTTCTATGAATGTAATAGTTCCAACTTCTGTCGTCCTCGTCTGGACCTATGGGAAAGTAAGAACACTTCAGAGAGTCCGAATGATTAAAGTATATAGACAACGGAAGGACAGATGACTGTTTCTGAAGTTCAATATACAGTCTACATTTCTGTTGTCGAAATCTCTTTGACAAATTGGTCAATAGAGGTGACTCATTCTAGATTAAGGTCCTTATCTAGAGACAGAAAGTGTGTGTGTGTGTGTGTGTATGTGTGTATATGTGTGTGTGTGTATGAAGGACTGGAAGTATGAGTGTGAGGGGATCACATGACAGAGACTAACTTAAGACTGTTACCACGATTTATCTTTTCACCACTCTTAACCAACCCAAATATTATATCAAACTTTCATCTTGGTTGCCAGGAATGGTCCCCAAAACTAGACCCCTAACTTTCTTGTACTATTTAGTTCCTAATGGGAATACAAGAACTAGATTCGATGATCCACTTTAACCTTTTTGACCCTTATTCCCCTCCTCTCTGATACAGTCTTCAGGATGAAATTTTTGAAATTCAAACTCTAATCTTTAAGTTCACTCTTTCACAATTCGTTCATTTACTTATTTATTCACATAGGGTCCTTTCGTCAGGTTTAACCTCTGTTTCTGAATCCTCAGCATTAATACATGTACTATAAATTTTGTTACCTCCATCTAAGTAAAAGAATCCCTCTATCACCCTTAGTTCTTATCTTCTCTCTATTCTTTTCTCTAGAGGTTGCAAATCTCCATTTAGTCTTGACCAATGTTATTCCCTCTAACCTTTTCTCGGTAGTCATTCATCTTCCTTTACACTCACACTGTATTATCGGTTGTGGTTTTTCACGAAGTTTTTTCTCAATTTTTACGTGGAATCTCAAGGATCACAGAAATCTTAGAACCCTCCGTAAGACCTTTTCGGGTGTCGAAGAAATGACGACATAAAGTTAATAGACCTTAGTCCTCACCTAGGTCTTGGACGTATAAGGAGTTAAAGGAAAGGAAGATTATTGTAAGTACTGATGGTGACATTAGAGTAATACGACAAATAGAGACAAAAGATAAAAAAAAATTAAAAAATAAAAAAAATTTAAAATTTTAGAAATTAAGAATGTACGCAAGGGTTTGTACTTGTGGGGAGGGTGGAGGGAGGGGTGTTGTAGAGNTGTACGCAAGGGTTTGTACTTGGGGGGAGGGTGGAGGGAGGGGTGTTGTAGAGAGACCCAGTAGGGGTCCGTGGTCGGGGTTCGTTCGACGTGGGATGCAGTCTGTACCTGACCGCTAAGTTAAGAATGTACTGTCATATGTACAATCTTAAGGGTAAGAGGGTTTAGTAGGGTGGGAGAGGGAGAGGGAGACTCAGGTTTTCAGGCAATATGTGTAGACACAGAAAAAAGGACAGAACGTATGTCCCAGCAGTAACGGTAGAAGGATTTAAGGTATATATACACAATCATATGACATAACCACAAAAAGAAAGACCGAATGAAGTGAGACATATTAACCGAGGTCAAAGTGGGTAGAGTAGTCTTGACTAAGTTTACTTAAGAAAAATTGCCGACTCATTATGAGGTAACACATATACATGGTGTCGACAGAATAGGTAAGTAAACGACTCATTACATAAACTTAAAGAGAATTTTTGAAGGTAACTGTCGATATTTCCTTTACATTGAGATTTCTTTTACGATATATAATTAATTGTAGGAGCCACACATANATAAAAAGACCTTAACTCGACGTCCTCAACGAACATATAAAAACTCTAATCAACAAACAGTCAACAAAGTAAACGATAATAAAAGAGGGTAAGAGAAGACAACATGTCTTCGAAAATTAAAATTAATCTAGGGTAAACAAATAAAAACGAAAATAAAGGTCTTAAGACCCTCCACCTAGTATCTCCTAGGACGACACTAAATACAGACTCTCACAAAACGGATACAAGAGGAGATCCTCAAAATATCAAAGACTAGAATGTAAATCTAGAAATTAGGTAAAACTCAAATAAAAACACACCCCACAATCTTTCACTAGATCAAAGTAAGAAAATGTTCACCAACTGGTCAAAAGGGTCGTGGTGCACAATTTCTCTAACAGAAATGAGGCAACATATAAGAACGGAGGAAACAGTTTCTATTCCACAGGTATACACACACCTAAATAGAGACCCGAAAGATAAAACAAGGTAACTAGATATACAGACAGAAACACGGTCATGGTATGACAGAACTACTGACACCGGGGTTTGCTTCGTTATAGAGACAAAAGATCTACGGGTCTTAAGGGTCTAGTAAGAGGAGAGTAGGGACTTTAGAGTAGATTCTGAATTCCGGAGGGACGATAAGAGTAGTTTGAACTTGTAGTTGAGAAAAATAAGTTGTTGAGGACTTTGTAAGGATGGTACGGGAGGTCTTAAGTCAGTAAGTGGTCGTTTTAAAGGGTAAAGAAGTTGTAGTAGAGATTTATACGAGAGGAACGAGTTGATTTTGAACCGACCTAAAGGGGACTCCAAAGACGAAAGGGAAGTCACCATCGTAAAATAGAGAGTGTAAGGTGTATGGTATCCCATACTTATACACTATGAGACAGTGAAGGTTTTACTTTAACGGTGACACTTACCGTATAATCTGATACGGCGAACGTCAGTAAATAATTGTGAAGTAGGGTGAGTAAATGAAAAATTTTTTTATTTAAATAAATAAAATTAACCTCCAATTAATGAAATGTTATAATACAACCAAAACGGTATGTAGTTGTACTTAGGCGGTGTACATATGTGCACAAGGGGTAGGACTCGGGGGGAGGGAGGAGGGATGGACATGGTAGGGAGACCCAGTAGAGTCACGTGGTCGGGGTTCGTAGGTCATAGTACGTAGATTGGACCTGACCGATAAACAAAGTATATACTATAATATGTACAAAGTTACGGTAAGAAGGTTTAGTAGGGTGGAAGTGAGAGGGTGTCTCAGGTTTTCTGACAAGATATGTAGGCACAGAGAAAACGACAGAACGTATGTCCCAATAACAATGGTAGAAAGATTTAAGGTATATATACACAATCATATGACATAACCACAAAAAGAAAGACCGAACGAAGTGAGACATATTATCCGAGGTCAAAGTAGGTGGAGTAATCTTACCTAAGTTTACTTAAGAAAAATTACCAACTCATTACGAGGTAACACGTATACATGGTGTCGAAAGAATAGGTAAGTAGACGACTACCTGTAGATCCAACGAAGGTATAGGACCGAAAATATTTGTGGTGAGTAAATGAAAATTTAAAATCGACAAAGGTTTTGGTGGGGATAGTCAAAACCCCCTACGGTAAAAAGTATTTCCATTAAGAGGGTTCTAAGATCTTACAGTCAACGACTTAATGGTATGAAGTTATTAGGACATGGGGCGGGGTTATAGGATCATTAGGTGAGAGTGTCAATATAGAATAATAATGGTTATTGCAGTTTAAGAGGCAATTGATTTAAAGTTTCTGGAAAGTCAAGATCAAGTGGGACATTCAATGAGGTGTAGGTTGACAGAAAATTAAGTATCAAAGATATAGGTGACTAGAGTTTTGACAAAGTGACAGGGAAACGGGTAGTACTGAAGTGATAACGGGAGTGTGTCAAATTTAAGGTATCGAGTAGTAATTTGTGGTCGAAAACGTATCTAAGAGTAGAGAAGTCGTGGAGAGACATAAACAGTGAACAACAAGCCAAAGTTTCAACACAGGTTGAGAAACGTTGGACTACCTGATACCGTGTGGTCCGAAGAGACGGAAAGTAATAGAAGATCTAATAAATAGAGGACCTCATAAATAGTGTGATCCATCACTTTAGGACCGGAAACACTTTATGTTAGAAGGTAGATAGAACATAGACAAGGGGTTATATAAGGGGTTACCAGTTTCTTTTAGTATTTGTACTAACGATACCTGACTTACAAACATAGAGGAGTTTAAGTATACAATTTTGACTTAGAGGTTACACTAACATAAACCCCCAACCCGGAAACCTTCCGCCAATCCAGTACTCCCACTTTGGTAGTATTTATACTACTCAAAAGAATATCTTCTACGGGAAGGGGATACACTCCTGTCCCATTTTTCTACCAGTGGACACTTGGTCTTTCACCCGGGAGTAATTTGTGGGTTAGACGGACACAGAACTAGTATCTGATGAGTCCGAAGTTGTGACTTTATTCAAAGACAACAAACATTCTAGATCAAATACCATAAAACAATACCTTTGAGCTCAACTGATTCTTTTGTCACGATTAACTTGAAATTTAAATATTGATGATTAAAGTTTATTTACGAATCATACCGAGACGATAGAATTATACATAAAGATCAAGAAAATAAGAACATGTAAAGATGTATTGTTAACATACAATATGAGAATTCGGAAGTCATAGAAGGAAGAGAATTTAAAGTAGACTATCGGAACAAGTATAAAGTGAGTCTTTCCTTCATTTCTCTATTTTTTTTAAGGTTCACGTGAGTTGTAGTGTCGATTGATGTACGGACGTAAGCACGGGTAAAAATACGGAAGGACGGACAATAATACCTAATTAAATGGGTAGACCAACCCTGATCGGGGAAGTGGATATGTGATACAGAGTATAGGAAAGTGACTGGGGTTCTATATAATTAAGGGAGAAGAGAGTACTTGATAGTTAAAACGGTAGAGACAAATTAGTATTAGAATTAAAAGTGTCTGACATCAGAGAGTATGGACCTTATTTCGAAAAATACTGGGATTAGAGAGAAGGTCACTGAAGAAGTAAAGAGACAAGTGTAGATATCGTTTGTAAATTTTTATAAACAGATATAAACAATAGAGATTAAGGAGAAGAAGATAAGAGTGAACGCAAGTGTGTTAAATCCATAAAGGAAGAGAGAATGGATAACTTAGATGAGAGTAGTTTCAACGGTAAGTACAGAAACTTCAAGACTACAGGTCACCAATTAAATATCAGGTGTAGAATGACCCAGACAGTCGACGGAATATATATCAGAAGAAGAATTTGAGATAATGAAGAATCGAAGATCTTACGGTGTGAATTTAGAAACAGAAACCGGACGGAATGACTGACGGGGAAGAATCAATAAAAAGAACAAACAAACCAACTAACAAAATAACCAAGAAGGAGTAACAAGGCTAAAGATTTGAAACCTTACGGGGTTCTGAGTCTAAGGACCAGACCTATAATCCTATGACGTACCGTAGACCTGGGTAGTGAAGTCCCGTTTATCCACCCCTTTGTTACCTTTGTCACTGTCTGAAATAAAAGAACCCGAGGTTTTAGGGACACCTACCACTGACATCGGTACTTTAATTTTCTGTCAACGACGAACCTTTTTCACTTTCACTTTCAATGAGTCAGTATAGGCTGAGAAACTCTGGGGCACCTGATATGTCAGGTACCTTAAGAAATCCGATCTTATGACCTCACCCATAGGACAGGAAAGAGGTTCCCTAGAAAGGTTGGGTCTCTAGTTTGGGTCCACAGGGTATAACGTCCACTAAGAAATGGTCGACTCGGTGCTCCCCTCGGGAACCTTCTTTTCCGATACCGTTTGGATCTGTCGTATGATTTTTTGTCTCTGTAGTGAAACGGTCGTTTCCAGGTATATCAGTTTCGATACCAAAAAGGTCATCAGTACATACCTACACTCTCAACTTTGTAATTCTTCCGACTCGTGACTTTTTAACTACGAAAACTTAATACCATAATCTCTCCTGAGAACTCTCAGAAGAACCTACTCAGGGAACCTACGTTTCTCTAGTTTAGTCAGTTAGTATTTCCTTTAGTTAAGGTTTATAAGTAACCTTTCTGACTACGGTGTCGACTTCGAGGTTATCAAACCGGTGGACTACGCTTCCGACTGTAACCTTTTCTGTGACTACGACCCTTTCTAACTTACGTCCTCCTCTTCCCCTGCTGTCTCCTACTCTACCAAACTACCGTAGTGGTTGAGTACCTGTACTCAAATTCGTTCGAAACCATATACCACTTTCTGTTCCTTCGGACCACACGACGTCAGGTACCCCAGTTTTTCTAAGCCTGTACTGACTAACTAACTTACTGTCGTTCCTATGCATCATTTTCAACTGGAATCGAAAACAAGAGTTGTCTCGACACTACAAACACTGATCTTAGAATGGTGAACTCTTGAAATCGTAAGTCTCATAGTCTCTTAAATAAACCTAAGGAGAATCGAAGGAGTGAGGTACCAACGGTAGGGGTGGTAGTAGTAATAGTCGTAATAATAATATAATAGATCCTAAAAAGGGGGGGAAAACCGGAACGTCGCGTTACACTTCTAGGACTGGTCCGTAGTTTGAATACGGGGGACGGGGGTGTCTCGGTAACAAAGTTAAAGATGAATTTTTTTGAACGTGGAATAAACCTCATTTCACCTAAAAAAAAAAAAATTGTATTCGTACACCACAGTAGTCTCACGGTCGTCACAAACCAAAGGTACTTGCTTGGAACTCCTACTTGCAAAGATTTGAAGGGACATTCACGTAATACATTTTCAGACCTGGACGAGTTTTTGGACAAGTAGAGTTTCATGAGTCATATGACTCTAGGAAAGAAAAGGGAAGGATAGACGGAGTCGTCGTGAAATTTAACAAATAATCTCGTCAATAAATGAGTCTTACAATTACCTCTCCTGATCGTATGAGTCGACAATTTAATGTTACTGTTAAATCTTTAAAGCACGGTGGAATTAGAACCTCGAACCAGACGATTATTTCCTTTGTCTCAGTTCCACTAAAAGTCTAGTAAAATTGTCCTATTGATTATATTTCCCTACTCTTAAAGATAGGATCTGACGAAAAGTAAAGTTTCAACTACTCCTGTGACGAGACAACGTGTTTTCTGTCTTTTAAATATTCCCATACGTTCCGTTTAATGTTACACTGGACCGACAATTTAAAAAGTAAACATGGTATTTGTTTCTTACTCTTTGTAAATCATGGGTAAAGTTTCTATTGATATGTATCTTTCTTTGACACCTCACCCTTGTCCGTGTTAATTTAAAGTTAGAAATTTTACAGTAACGTAAAATCTGTAAAGACATATACCGAAAACGAGACTTAAAAAATAAAAGAATAATTTTAAATATTTTGAGGATGGAGGAAACTACTTGTTCAGTGACTTCTCATCGTTCGTTCCATAGTATCGAAGGTTACCATAGTATCGAAGGTTAAAATAGTATCTAAGACCTGATTTACAGTAGGGTCATAAAGTCACATCGTCATTAATCGTACTCAACTACAGGAATAGAAATATTAGACGAATGTGATGTTATGTTTCGGGACTATTTTTAGACATTCGGACGTATTCTACTTAATAATAGGACCCATAACCGTCTTTCAAGTTAAACCTTTACGTTTTATTTGACAGACTTTAAAATCACTGGTACATGATAATCATATCACCTAATCATATTACCAAGGTTTATAAAACAGTACACGAGTCTTCTACTCCTCCCTCTAAATTGTATTTGAAAGACAATCCCTGTAGTTCCCTGTAAATCTTCTGACTTACAAATAGAGGAAACTACACTTAGTTAACCTAGGTTGGTACGGGATCGAAAGTTGAGTCCAGTCGTCAATCATTAGGGAAGAATAAATCCATTATAACTAGTGTTACAAAGGTAAAAACGGGAGGAAATGAAGAGTATATTCCCAGGAATATAAAAGATTCATAACAAAAATAAAGAAATAAACACACGTACACATACATATATATATACACTAGATACATATATGTACCCACACGTATATGTATATGTATATAGTATCAATTGTGAAAGTTGATGAAAGTTTCATATAATAATAAGTTCTTTCTCCATACAGTAATTATATATCCTTCGTAAAATCAATTTGACTATCTTCCTAATAACAAAAGTCTGAATTTTAACTGAAAAAGTATAAATGTCATTGAGAAATCGTATTCTATTATTTATAAACACGTGTAAGTTTCTACGATTTCATTAGTACACACCATTTATAATCAGTGACCCCTGAATTGTTTACATGAGTCCCAGGAAACTCTGAGATAACAAGGTAAAAATAACCACACTTAATCTGTACTTCAACATTCGTTCTGATACTACGTAACTATATTCCTTCCGTAACATTCATCTATCGAGTGTCGTTACAAAATAAAACGGTTGTACTATAAAATTGTAATAAACTAAACGGTTATGAATTTCTAACTCTCAAAGAGTATCTTTAAAACCTAAAAAACGAAACAAAACTTTACAACCCCTAGACCCCTGTGAACTAGATATAAGTCACCATTCGATCATCTACAAATTGTAGAACGAGAGAGACTCTTTTAATATTAAACATAGTAAATGTCTAAAGACACTATATTTATGAAGATGGTACCAACTAAAGTTCGATAGTTACACTGTAATGAGTTCACCTCAACTCTTCTCTACGTACGTTAGACAAGAACGTTTGGTCACACTCGGTCGAGTGTGTAAATATAAAGAAGAGTCGTGTTGACCGATTTCGACGATCAACTGGGGAAATCTACTCCGTGTCAGAGAAATCAAGAAGGAAGACCGTTGACACAACGAATAAATCCACTGGACGATTAAGTCTCCACAATACAAACATAGACACTGGAGACCGTCTTCTTTATTAATACAACTCTTAATTCCGGACCCTGGCACCTTTTACTCTCTTCGAGTTTCAACAAATTCCTCCGTAGCACATCAAGTCCGAAAACCAACTTTTCTCGACTGTTAATACTCTTATACTATTTAGTCTGTCCTCTTCATCTATTTTTCGTAACACGACTAGTTATAGACACGTAAACATCGAGGTCAGTAAAAGACCTCTTACACCGGAGATGCCTTTGATCATGTGTTTTTTCAATCTCGTCACTACCATCGTGAGGATCCTAATGTTACAACCTAGTAATCTTCATTCAACCTAACCCTCCGTCGGAGGGCCCGACAGATACATCCGACCACCGGACTCTTTTTAGATCACTAAACCCGAAGTACTGACGAGCCCCGGAGACCCTCCCGGTCTATCGACGGATTAGAAATTCTGAATTGTATGGATGAGACCAGGAGTCATATGAGATGACTTAGACGAAAGTACTTGGTCTCGTCTCGGACGGGTCTTTACGGTGTATACTAAAACTCCTAACGTGTGACGTGTTAAACCCCTCATGTAAAAGGTGTCTCGTACTAAACCTACTAGGGAGGAAGAATTGACAAGTCATGTAATCGGACACGAGGTATGAACACACCTTTATTTACTTCTGGTTGGTTTATTGTTGTCATTTTCCGATAAGTAAGTCCAGAACGATATCTTTCTCCTAATCGGTAACAGTGAACGTAAAATCGTTTCTGAGTTTCTGTTCATCTTTTCACCCTTTTGAAATATCACCCTTTTTCCCTTTCGAAGTCCATACGGGACTAACCTTCTACAAAAGTCCTTCGGTACGACGACGACGACGACGACGACATTCAGCACTTTCAGTACAGACTGAGACACGTAGGGGTATCTGCCGTCGGGTGGTCCGAAGGGGCGGGGACCCTAAGAGGTCCGTTCTTGTGACCTCACCCAACGGTAAAGGAAGAGGTTACGCACTTTCACTTTTCACTTTCACTTCAGCGAGTCAGCACAGGCTGAGGATCGTTGGGGTACCTGACGTCGGATGGTCCGAGGCGGCAGGTACCCTAAAGGGTCCGTTCTCATGACCTCACCCACGGTAACGGAAGAGTCCTTCGGTATCCGTCCGATTGATCTTCGTCTCATAGAATACGCCATATATAAACTGAAAGAGGCTGACCAGGATTTATACTTCACCCTTATCTTTAGTCTCTTCGACAGTCAATAATCAGTTCAAGAACAGTAAAACTCTGTTAACAATGTCTTCAATAACAAACGTAAAAACCTAACAATAATCTCGTTAGACCAGAGGACGTTCTGACTGAATGTTGTCCGACCGAAGGATCCGACTAATAACATATATTTCCTCATACAAAGGACCCGTCCAACGACATCCAACACCCAGTCTCAAGACAAAAATGTATACCAAACCGACAACAGACATATAAGTCAGAGGGTGGATGACCAGGCCTGACCGAAAGAGTAACTGACGGAAAAGAGACGGTTCGTAATGATAAAGACTCCCATCAAAGTGTTACTCAGACAGTTATAGTCCAAAAGGTTGTCAATTTTATTCAAAATGTCTCCGTACAAAATTCACTATACTATGACATTAAATAATATTTTTTGTATACTATCTAAAAGTAACTGACAAAGATCGTGTATCGAGAATTTGGGACCCTTAATCCATAACTCTCGGTATTACCACAGAAGATGATACATTTACTCTACTGAAAACCTTTCATAGATTTCTACTCCCGATCAACGGGAGACCAACAGTCCCGTTGGTTGGTACACTGATCTTTCAATCCTGGAAGTCAGAGTGAGGAGTTGGAAGTCCGTTACCCCTCTACGACTTCTAATTTAAGTTGACGGTTTCCTGTCACAAAATATCAAAAGATATATATCCAGAAATCAAAGAAATCCATCTATATAAGGGTTCATAAAATAAGAAAAGCAACGTTACCACTTACCTGAGTAATAGTCTCTTTACGTTTAGTTTTGGTGTTACTCCATGGTGAAGTGTGGTCAGTCTTACCGACGCTAGGTTTTTAGACGTTCGTTATTTACGACCTCTCCCACACCTCTTTTCCCTTGGGAGGATGTGACAACCACCCTTACGTTTGATCATGTCGGTGATACCTCTTGTCACACCTCTAAGGAATTTTTTAACGTTTATCTTGATGGAATACTGGGTCGTTAGGGTGACGACCCGTATGTGTGGCTCCTTTGGTCTTAACTTTCTCTGTGTACATGGGGTTACAAGTAGCGTCGTGACAAATATTATCGGTCCTGTACCTTTGTTGGATCTACAGGTAGTCGTCTACTTACCTATTCTTTCGACACCATGTATATGTGTTACCTCATAATGAGTCGGCAATTTTTCTTAAGTAAACTTAGTCAAGACTACTCTACCTACTTTGACCTCGGCTAATATGTCTCACTTCATTCGGTCTTTCTTTTTGTGGTTATGTCATATGATTGTGTATATATACCTTAAATCTTTCTACCGTTACTGCTGGGACATACGTTCTGTCCTTTTTTCTGTGTCAACACATATTGCCTGAAAACCTGAGTCTCCCTCTCTCTCTCCCACCCTACTAAACCCTCTTACCGTAAGATTGTACATATGATAGTACATTCTTTAACTTAGCGGTCAGGTACAGACTGCATCCCACGTCGAACGAACCCCGACCACGTACCCCTACTGGGTCTCTCTNACGTACCCCTACTGGGTGTCTCTACAATACCCCTCCCTCCACCCTCCCCCCAAG
Source organism: Capra ibex (assembly GCA_006410555.1). NCBI lineage: Eukaryota > Metazoa > Chordata > Mammalia > Artiodactyla > Bovidae > Capra > Capra ibex. The sequence goes on along the minus strand of SJYO01033645.1, from coordinate 46,387,550 downwards.
TACAAACCCTTGTGTACATTCTTAATTTCTAAATTTTTTTATTATTATTATTTTTATTTTTTTTCTTTTATTTTTTATTTATTTATTTTTATTTACTTTACTAACCTTTTTTTTTTTTGACGGTTTCCTGTCACCACAGATACATTACTTAGGATGTCTTTTTGGGCTTTCCTACCCCAAACGAACGAGACCCAACCACTTGTACACCTCTACGTCCTTCTCAGTAACAAACTCTCTCGTACCTTAGACGAGTAGGAAAGGGTATATGGAACGAGATACGTAAAGAAGGTAGAGTGATAAAGACTCAACGTAAGTAAAATTTTAATCACCGATTTAACTATTCATTTTATGAAGATACTCAGGACACTCGACGAGATCGTTTAATTAACTTGGGTTCTTCCCCTAACAACTTTAGAGACCGGATATAGGACAGTCAGTCTCCATTGTTGCACCTGAACACTAACCGTAGACTTCAACCCCCTCTCGTTAGAACGTCATGACTCCGGAGTTTGACACCCTGGACTACGTCAGAGGTCCAACTCACAGTTTCAACTCGACTTAACATCCTGTGTGGTGACTGTAGTCTCTTAACGAACTACTGTACTTGTTTCTGATGTATGTAACATTAACCCATCGTCTTAGTGTCACCACCCTTATCCTCTACCCACCTCTACCTCATCTTACCAGGTATAGTGTGTCGAAGTTTACCTTCATCCTTATTTGATTTCTCTTTGTCACCTGAGAGATGTCTAGTCCCGGTTCTCTGGACCTTGAAAAATCATGAATGAGACAACATAAACCCCCCGAAGGGGTCATCTAGTCATCATTTCTTAGACGGACGTCACGTCCTCGATGACCTCTGTGTCCAAACCATGGACCCAGTCCTCCTAGGGGACCTCTTCTCGTACCGTTGGGTGAGGTAATAAGAACGGACCTCTTAGGGTTCCTGTCTTCTCGGACCCCCCCCGATATCAGGTACCCCAACGTTTCTCAGTTTGTACTGACTTCGCTGAATCGTGTATGACAATATAAACTTCCTACGGTCGTAAAATTGAATCTGAATCCCCTCCTCCCCCAAAGGTAGATGTTACTATTGATTAGATTCAACGGGTACGACTTTATAGGTTTGGTTCACTTTCCCAATTTATATAGATCATATGAATTTAAGATACCCACGTTTTTAATTTCGACTTCTCCAACAATATTTTATGTCTATTTTATGTCTATCGAATATACTTTTATCTGATCTCATTTCGAAGACGATCAATAAGAAAAGACATCCACTGGACGGGAGTACCTAGTTAAGAGAAAAACCCAAACTGAAAGAGAAGTCACTTATAGGAGAATTACCTAGTGTCGGAACAGTACCGTTTCCCCGAACGTATTGAGTTACTTCCATACTTGTTACGATACGTCCCGGTCGGTTCTTACAGTCCAGTGTCTTTTCTCAAACTGTTTTACATCACGTGACCTCCTCCCTATCGTTTTGTAAGATTATAAGAACGGTGTTCTTGACGTACTTGTCATACTTTTTCGTTTTTCTATCCTATGGTCTTGTACTCGGTAGTCAGTCCTCAGACTATACGATGACCCCTTTTCTTATTCCATTAATGATTATCGAGTTCTTTCTTACTTCAAGGACCCGGTTTAATCTTTACTACGAGTCAACACTTACAAAGACCCCCACTTTCATTTCAGGATACGATATTTCTTGTTATTACGTAGTCTTACACCTTACAATCCAGGTACTTAGTTCTATTTCACCAGTTCGTCTTCTAAGGCACACCCAAAGTAGTCACCGAGTCACCATTTTGTAGGTAGACATTACGTCCCCTGTACCATCTGAGTGTCCAAGCTTGAAACCCAGCCCTTCTAGGGTACCTCTTCCTTTACCGTTGGGTGTATCATAAGAACGGACCTTTGAGGGTACCTGTTTCCTCGAACCACCCATTGTCAAGTACCCCAGTTTTTCTCAGTCTTTGTTGACTCGTGTGTGTGTTCGTCCTCTAATTTTCTAACTTGTAGATGCAGAATCCTTAGTCACTTGTTTTTACCTGCCCTTACCCACGTACATTAATCCTACTAGTAATATAGATGATGACATCCGTTCTTAGGGAATTTTCTTTACCTCATCGGGAGTATCAGTTGTTTTCTCAGACATTACGTCATGAACCCACGTTAGAGTTTTGACTGTTCTACCAGATGCAAGTAAAGGTTCCGTTTGGTAAGTTGTAGTGTCATTAGATTCAGATACCGGGTTGGTGATTGCGGTTTCTTCGACTTACTAAGATACTTCTGGATGTTCTCGAAGATCTTGATTGTACTTTTTGTCTATAGGAAAAGTAGTGTCCCCTAACTTTACATTTTCCTCCTTCAGTTCTCTATGGATCCTATTTCCCGATCAAACTGGAACCTCATTTTTTACTTCGTCCCTCTTCCGACTCAAACCAGTTCTCCTGAGTGACCAGTCTCGTCTGTGGGTGAAGGTTGTTGTGTTTTTGTTGAGATGTGTACCTGTTAGCGGTCTACCATTTATCACTTTAGTCTAACTAATATAAGAAACGTTGACTTCTACCTCTTCGAGATATGTCAGTCGTTTTTGTTCTGGACCTCACCCGACACCGATTATTAGTACTCCGGAATAACGTTTTAAGTCCGAATTTAACTTTTTTCATCCCTTTTGGTGATCCGGTAAATCTATACTGTATTTAGTTTAAGAAGTACTAATATGTTACTGTTTATCTAAGTTCCTTCACTGTTTATCTAAGTTCCCTAAACTAGACAATCCGTCTTACTGACTTTTTGATACCTTCCTCCAATCATCGTAACATGTCCTCCACAATTGGTTTTAGTAGTGTCTCCTTTTCTTTACGTTTTTTAGTTTCACTAATAGACTCCTTCCGGAATGTTTATCGACTCTTTTCTTCTCTTCACTTTCAGTTCCCTTTTTCGTTTTCTATCTGGGTTTACTTACGTCTCAAGGGCTCTTATTGTTCTATTCTTCTGGAGGAATTACTTGTTACGTCTTTATCTCCTTTTGTAATCTTACCCTTTCTGATCTCTAGATAAGTTCTTTTGACCTCTACGAACCCCGACCACGTGACTCTGCTGGGTCTCCCTACTATGCCCCTCCCTCGTCCCTCTCCCCAGGTCCTACCCCTTGTGCACATATGGACACCGTCTAAGTACAACTACATACCGTTTTGGTTATATTATAACATTTCATTAATTGGAGGTTAATTTTATTTATTTAAATATAAATTTTTTTATTGTTTTTTTTTTTTTTGACCTCTATTGGTCCCTTACAAAGTACGTTCCTACCCGTGGTATTTCCCGTCTTTGTGATTCCTGGATTGTCTTCGTCTTCTCTAATTCTTCTCTGTCGTTCTTATGTATCTTCTTGACATGGTTTTTCCAGAATTACTGGACCGATTACTGTTACCACACCAGTGAGTGGATCTCGATCTGTAGGACCTCGCACTTTAGTCAAGTTAAGTCAGTGAGTCAGTACAGGCTTAGAGACGTTGGCGTACCCGACGTCGTCACACTTCAGTTCACCCGGAATCTTTTGTAATGGTACTTGCTTTGATCACCTCCACTACCTTAAAGTCAACTCGATAAATCTTAGGACTTTTACGACACGAGTTGTACAGTCGTTTAAACTTTTTGTATCGTCAACGGTGTCCTGACTTTTTCTAGTCAAGAGTAATGTCAGAGTTTCTTCCCGATACGGTTTCTTACAAGTTTGATGACATGTTAACACGAGTAAAGAGTATGATCGTTCCAAAACGAGTTTTAGGAAGTTCGATCCGAAGTCGTCATACACTTAAATCTTGAAGGTCTACATGTTCGACCCAAATCTTTTCCGTCCCTCCCTCCAAGTCCTACCCCTTGTGCACATGTGGGCACCATCTAAGTACAACTACATACCGTTTTGGTTATGTTATAACCTTTCATTAATCGGAGGTTAATTTTATTTGTTTAAATATAAAATTTTTAAAAATTTTTTTCTTTTCCGTCACCTTGGTCTCTAGTTTAACGGTAGTGACCTACTTAGTATCTCTTTCGTTCCCTTCAGGTCTTTTTGTAGATGAAGACGAAGTAACTGATACGTTTTCGGAAACTGGTACACATAGTGTTGTTTGACACCTTTTAAGAATTTCTCTACTATTATAGTTTGGTGGAATGGATGGAGGACTTCGAACATATGTCCAGTTCTTTGTTGTCAAGCTTAGTTTGTACCGTTTTACCTGACCAAGTTTTAACCCTTTCCTCATACTGTCATAACAGTGAGACGAATAAGTTGAATATACGTCCCATGTAGTACGTCTTACAGTCCGAACTACTTAGTGTTCCACCTCAGTTCTAACGACCCTTTTTAGAGTTGTTGGAGTCGATACGTTTATCTACTATGGTGAGGTTACCGTCTTTCAATTCTCCTTAATTTCTTGGAGAACTACTCCCGTTTTCTATTCTCACTTTGACGACGGAATTTTGAGTTGTGAGTTTTTTGATTCTAGTACCACAGACTCGGGTAGTGAAGTACCGTTCGTCTTCCCCCTTTACACCCTCATTCTGTCTAAAACAAAAGTACCCAAGGTTTTAGTGACCCTTACCACTGACGTCGGTATTTTAAGTTTCTACGAACGAGAGACCTTCCTTTTGATACTGTTTAAATCTACATATCATTTTTCGTCTCTGTATTGAAACGACTGTATTCAGGTATATTAGTTTAGATACCAAAAAGGTGAGTACCTATACTCTCACCCGGTATTTCTTCCGACTCACTGTTTCTTGACTACGAAAACTTAACACCACAACCTCTTCTGAACCTCTTCTGAACCTCTCAGGGAACCTGTCGTTTCTCTAGTTTGATCGATTAGGATTTCTTTTAGTTGGGACTTATCAGTAACCTTCCTGACTACGACTTCGACTTTGAGGTCATGAAACCGGTGGACTACGTTTCTTGACTGAGTGACCTTTTCTGGGGTTTCGACTCTTTCCACCTTCCGTTTTCCTACTCCCTGACCGTCTCTTACTCTACCAATCTATCGTAGTGTCCGAATTACATATACTGAAACTCATTTAAGGACCTCTATCCCTTCCTGCCCTCTCGGACTGTACGACGTCAGGTACCCCAGCGTTTCTTAGTCTGTGCTGAATCACTGATTACTCGTTGTTGTAGAGACGTTACTCTCGTCCCCGACACGAGACGTACAAAACGTTAATGAGTATCTCGTCGAAACTACGGAAGTTGTATAACGATCGACCAATTCAACACGTCGAAAAATTTTCTCTTTTTCAAGAGGTTCTATTCTGTTTCGTCGTCCGATACAATACACGTATCGGTTGACTTCGTCGATAAAATCTCTTCCGACACTGGACACCAATCGGTTCGAATACACAGGAACCAGTTATCTAAGTGGAGAAAAGGGGTAGTTCTTCATTGTGATGGTGAATAAAAGGTATATTTGAACTGTTTACCATACACTTGTCAACTCAAAGTTTTAAGGAAACAAATTTTTAACTTTTAAACGAGAATGTTCAAACTTAAAAGGACCTAAAGATAAAAAGTAAGATAAAGGTGAAAAGATGAGAAAGAAGGAAGTTATGACAAAAAGAGGTAGGGTACTGTAACTTTAAATGGTACTAAAAGATGAAGGAAAGTTATTTCAAGGTCGAAAATTTCTATAAAAGAATAGTAAATCTTAGTTTCTTTATTTTCACTTCTATTTTTTAAGGAGAGCAAAACGGAATAGAATTGTACGTTATACTTCTGAAAGGGAGTAAAATAGGAAAGAGAAAGAAGGGTATAGAGAGAAAAAGAAGTACAGAAAATGAGTAAGAGAAATCGAACACAGACACGGGAAATTGAATCGACACGAGACTATAACGAATCGTACTACCGTCAAGTCTCCAGTTCCTGTGTAATAACTTAGATGAGACATGACGTAAGTACGGTGTGGTACAGGTTGCCGCAAAAGACCAAACTGTTACTACAGTGGTCTTTTGTGAAAGAAGGGGTCTATTGTGTAACTTGAAAAGTTGAGGTTGATGGGTTCGATCTAGGAATCGAAATTTTGTTTTTGTCGTAGTGACAAGACGTAATAAACAGTACTACAGACAAGTTGATGTAATTTTACACATCTTTTCGTACCTCCGCAATGACGAAACAGAATTCTAACACTGTCATGACCCTCACAATCAACGAGTCAACACAGGTTGAGAAACACCATAGGTACCTTAAGAGGTCCGTTTTATTACCTCACCCAACGGTAAGGGAAGTGGTCCCCTAGAAAGGTTGGGTCCCTAACTTAGGTCCAAAGGACGTAACGTCCGTCTGAGAAAATAGCTGACTCGGTGGTCCTTTCGAGACTACTATGACCCTTCAATGACCGTAAAACCAAAAAAAAGTGGATGACACATTACATTCCAGTAAACGACTATTTGTTAGTTACGAAACTCAATCACGAATTTACAAATCTACAAATACGATTAACAGAAGTCTTTCCGTTAAAAAAAAAAATTTAAAAACTCGTGAGTCGAGTTTTCACTCGTCTTCCACGAAAATACTCTTCTTTTCTAACGAGAAAGGAGGACCGTTTGTAAGGAGGATGGTCCCACCTAGTACCGAATCACTTACGATCCTACCGACACGAAGACGGACGTGAACGGGGAAACTCGACCGTCACAATCTCCTAAGGGAGGTGGTACTTCACGTGACCAGTGTACGACGAAAGTTGTTACGGATGATACAGATAGTCCCAAAGTGGTGTCTTTGTCTTGACTACCCTGTGTCTCTCTCTCCATTTGTCTGTCTAACTGTTTCTCTTTTTCTCTCTCGAAATAACTTTCTTAACGGAACGTCCTATTACTCCCCACCGATTCCCTTCAGGTTTTAGGTTTTTCGCCGGTAGTCCTGTCCATCCGACCTCAGAGTTCAACTCGGAAGACAGGTACCCTAAAGAAGTGGACCCTTCTGACTTAAGACTAAAATTTCGGAAAGTTAACGAACATAGTCCGGGTGGGTCTATAGATTCAAAATAATAAATCTGATTTTGACTAATATCTGAATTTAGTACAGATGTTTATGGAAGTGTCGTTGTGAGTTACAAATTAACCTATTGACACTGGTATCGTATCGGTAGGTACGTAGGCACGAGTCAGTACAGACTAAGAAACACTGGGGTACCTGAGGAGTGGTTTGAGGAGACAGGTACCTCAAAAGGTCTGCTCTTATGACCTAACCCAACGGTATAGGAAGAGGTCTACTAGAACGGTTGGGTCCCTGACCTCGGTACAGAGGACTCAAAGAACGTAAGCGTTCACTATAGAAATGGTGCCTCGGTGGACCCTTCTGGTTGGAATTTTGATGGTGTTGACAGTCTCAATGTTTCCGGGGAAAAGGTCTCTATAGAGAGTCCTAGAAGGAACCCTTCTCCCCACCCTCCCTCAGATACGGGAGTAACTTTCTCGTGGGTGACGGTTACGTATTGACGAGACCCCAATGGTTTCCAAACGGACAGGAGAACGGAACTATACCTCTACTAAACGTCACATCAAGTACGAGGTCGCAGGGGGTGACACTTAGTCTGGATTCAATCTGAAATGGACTCCGGTGTAGGGTACACGATAGCATGAAGGGAGGGGACAGGTGTCCAAAAAGTATTCCTTGTACGTGAGTCATTTAGTGGACGTGGTCTTAGGGAGAGTCCGAGACGAAGATCCCTAGGATTAGATACTGTCACGAAATACGTTACTTGTGATAAGGTATCGTGGTCGTCAAACACTCACGACGACGACGACGATTCAAAGAAGTCAGCACAGGTTGAGACACGCTGGGGTATCTGCCGTCGGTTGGTCCGAGGGGGCAGGGACCCTAAGAGGTCCGTTCTTGTGACTCACCCAACGGTAAAGGAAGAGGTTACGTACTTTCACTTTTCAATTTCACTTCAGCGAGTCAGCACAGGCTGAGGATCGTTGGGGTACCTGACGTCGGATGGTCCGAGGACCCGGGTACCCTAAAAGGTCCGTTCTCACGACCTCACCCTACGTTACGGAAGAGACTCAGACACTCCCCCGGAGGGAATAAAAGGAAACATTTCGGAAGACGGAGAAAGGGGATTAGAACAAGAAGATCTTTACGAAAAAAAAAAAAAAAAAATTAGTCCAAATGAGGTAGTCACGTTATGAAACCTCGACCGTTTTGACATCTCACAGGTATGCATCAAGTTCCGAGTTGAACTCTGAGGTCGGATAGACAGAACTACCGGCGACAAAACTAAAACCTGAAGGGATCGGTGGGGAGTAATAGGACGTTCGGTTAAGAAAGTCAATTCGAGAGAGAAAAAGAGAGACAGTTAGACAGACAAACGGACAGAGAGAGAGAGACAGAGTGTAATAGACACAGGGTAGTCAAGGCTCGAGTGTGAAGGTCACCCGAGGTCCGTGATTTCCTTCAAATATTATAAAAAAATGAGAGTGGAAATAAAATAAAAAACAATAACGAGAAGGAGGGGTGGGAGTAGAGACAAGGTAAGGTTAAAAGGAAAGAGGATAAGAGGAAGGATAAGGCCAAAGATCACGGACCCCGGACGATCACCGTCAGGCACCCGTAATGAGTCGGGTCGGTCCTCGGGTGTTCCCATTCTTTGGACGATTGGAAACAAGAAAGTAATTATATTATAGTCGACGGGTGTCTTGAACAATAGTGTTCTCTCAGATGGACCTAAGAAGACACCGTAAACCGAAAACTAAAGAGGTACAAGAATCCAATAGGCAAGGTTTAAGAGGGAGCCAGAGGGGATGGTGACCACATTATGTCGGATCAGAAGACGTGATAGTGGGGTAATGGTCATTGACAGTGTGACGCGTGGTGGGGGGGCGGCGGGGTCAGTGGAGGAATCTGCATCGTAGACTCCGAAACTCCCCGTTAAGGACGGTGACGAACAGATAATCCCTGGTTCTATCTTCTATGAACAAATAAGGGTCTAAGCTCTCTGTATTTAGAATTCCTACTCGGGACTCGTCTACCTTTAGACTCGCTGACTTGACTATCGGACAGAGAGATAGGAACAACCCAGTAAGAGTTTACCTAGTGAGGGACGTGACCCAGTAGACAGAATACCACAAGAGTTATCGAATTGAACAGGACTACCCCTCGGAAGGGCGGTGTCAAAAGTTCATTAAGAAAGACTTTTCGGAGACTAAACTGGTCAGAAACCTGGAGACGTCCCTATCGTAGACGAAACACCGAGAGATTTTAGTTCCTTAAACAGAAGTAGATATAGAGAATAGAACGTTAGTTTTGATCTCACCAATTCTTAAAAAACTCAAGAGATGTGACTAAAAGTCTGAAAAAAAGAAAAAGAACTTTCACAAATATGAATGACAGATGTATGGTACTAATACCGAGATGAAACCTGACGTAATGGCGGAGTTTACAGGGGGAAATTCTCAGGTCTGAGACGAAGGAATAAAAGATTGGTACCGGGGGGACTCCACGAAAAAAAAAAAAAAAAAAGTTGACCTCCGATTAATGAAATGTTATGACATCACCAAAAAACGGTATGTAACTGAACTTAGTCGGTACCCACATATACACAGGGGGTAGGACTTGGGGGAAGGGTGGAGGGAGGGTAGGGTAGGGAGTCCCAACAGAGTCACGGGGTCGAAACTCACGGGACAAAGTATGTATATAAGAGTGACGGACCAAAAACAAGGGGGGGGGGGGGGCGGAAATAAAGTTGTGGATATTCACGGGACTGGTAGGACAAAGGAGGAACAGGTATAGACGTGGACGAAAGAGAAAAGGATGAAGACGGACCATAGAAGTCGGTCAGTGGAGTCAACGAGAGACCAATTGTGAGAGACAACTCACTTCTGACCTTTTTTTTTGAGTAATTTCGTCTTTAACTAAAATGGGAATTACAGAAGATGTTAATTACGATATATAGGAACCTGACGGAAGAAAAAAAAAATTAAATAAAAAATAACTTGCTATTAAAGAAATGTCTTAAAACGACAAAAGACGGTTTGGAGTTGTGCTTAGTCGGTATCCATATGTATATAGGGGAGGGAAGACTTTGAGGGAGGGTAGAGGGAGGGGCAGGGTGAGGAGATCCAACTATGTCTCGGGGACAAACTCAAAGGACTCGGTATGTCGTTTATGGGTAACCGATAGATAAAAAGTATACCATTACATCCAAAGGTACAATGAGAAAGGTATGTAGAGTGGGAGAGGAGGGGAGAGGGGTACAGGTGTCCAGATAAGAGATACAGACAAAAAGGTAATAAAGAGACAAATATTTAAGAAGCCATGGTAAAAAGATCTAAAGTATATACACACACTCTTATACCATAAACAGTAAGAGAAAGACTGAGTGAAGTGAGACATATTTCTTCAACACCATATACATGTGTTACTTTAAAATTAGTCGGTATTTTTTCCTTACGTGAACTCAGTCAAGATTACTCCACCTACTTGGACCTGACAGAAAAACGGATTATGTTAGTTATCGAGAAGGTTTTAGTATCTATAAAAGACAACAATTGAATTTAACAACATACTTTAATACTGTTTATAAAAGACTTATCCGTGTTTCTATCTTCAGTATTCTGTATCTGAGAGAGTTTAAGGACGAAAAAGTAGTAAATAAACACGTAATTAAATATGTAATAAACAATATATAATAAATAATATAATACATATATGTGTACTTATCATATGTATAATATATACGTAATGTATATATCATATATCATGAAATATAGATCATGTGTTATACACAATAAGGTAGAATATACAATATTGATTATGTTATATTTAAATGTATAATATATAATCCAATCATTTAAACGTATGTAGGACTTTATGGTAACGGAGGATACGGTCTTTGGTACGAAACGTAAGTGTTTTAGAAAAGTAAAAGGAGAAGGACTCGTAGATCCTTTTGTTACATTAATTCCCACCCGGAACACTGATCAAGACGGGTCCCTGGATATTCGTCTACACTAACAAGTAGATTCCGGTTTTATATCTTTTCGTTTTTTCTACACTCAAGAGACGTGAAGAAGAAAGAAAGACACTGAGGGACATACTACGTCTACCAAATTTGAGACATCTACTAAATCTATGATATCGACGTCTTATGGACGGTGTCACGTCCGTGCACAGGGTGCGGGGTCTTCCCTTGATCGTCTCTCGGACGTCACCCAAAAGTACTTGTTCCCAACTTCGATATGTATAAGACGGAGACTTTAACTCCCTAAATAAAAAATGATTGTACTTTATATACAGAAAGGAAAGAATCCCTTTCTCTACAACAAGGAAACATTCCTAAAACGACTGGTAGATAATATACCGTCTGGGACATCCGTTAAAAGACTTGTGTAGTATGTAAAAGTAGGAAGGTAGGAGTAAGAACAGACAGTAGAGTCAGATTCAGAATCCGGAATCCAGTTTAAGGTCAAGATAAAAATCTACATACTGGAATTAATCTACTGAATCTAAGGAGTCATTATCGTTTCACTATTATTCTGGAACAGTTTCACAACGAAAAATCTTAACTTGTTTGAACACATGTGTCTTCGGAAGTGACGTTAGGGACTAAGGATTCCCTTTTACGATCGGTCCTCGAGGAGTCACTAAACTGACGGAAAAAGAAACAAAAGGGGAATAATTTTAGGATCTGTAGGAAGGTCCGAATGGAGTTTATACTGGAGAAAAGGGTAATTTTACCAAAGGATAAAAGGAAACGTTAGTGAGTCGTGTTACATACAGGAAAACAAATCGGAATAAAATAAGACGGACCTTACTCTTAATAAACAAGTGTGTAGAATGACGAAAGATCATCTAAAATTTGAGTTCCCGTCTCTGTAGATGGAGAAAATAGGAAACATAAAAGAAGAAAGAGTGTCGTGGGTCACTCGTAGATCGTTCATCCTCCATAAGTTACTACAAATAAATTTACTTTGCTTTACTTCGGATTGCCCAAAACGTTTATTTTACCTGAACGGAAAAGGGTCTTGGAGTTTCTGTAAAACCACTTCTCCCCTTTAGTTTATCCGTCAAATGGGCCGTGTATAAGAGATTTAGTAATCGTTCCAATTTTACTCTCTAAGCACAACTGAAGTTCGATATTGTTCCTTATAAACGTCACTCGAGACAAAATACTCCTTCAGTAAAATGTACTTAAAACGTGTCGTTGACAACTATTGTTTCTGTACGGTGTCTCGATAGACTGTCAAAAGAGATGTCTAGGGTAAGGTGTGAGTCGAAACCTGAGTCTCGAATTGAATCGAACGTATTACAGACAGTCTCTCCTTCTTTCGACGTTGAAGTTTCAGAATCTTCCGTCACTTTCTTTCTACTTTGTACGTTTCCGTAAAACCGAAAGAAACAGAAAAGTGTCAGAACTGGTGTTCTAAATTTTTTTATTTATTTATTTTCATTAACGTTACCGTTTCTAACTCTATAAATCCTCTTTTGTCTTCATCACATACGTGAAAAAAAAGTAAAAAGTAACTTTATATTAACGAAATCTCTGAAAACGACAAAAGACAATCTGGAGTCGTACTTAGTCGGTATCTATATGTATATAAGGTTCACAATCGACGACCCAAAAAAAAAAAAAAAGTTTAATTATTATCAACAGTGACGTTATCAAGTACCTTAATACCAACTTTATTAAAAATTTTAAGTGAACATTATCTTCTTACCATTTTACGGAACGATGACGACGACGACAAGACAGTGATTCAACACAGGTTGAGAGAACACTGGGGTACTGGACATCGGGAGATCTGAGAAGACAGGCACCCTAAAGGGTCCGTTCTTATGACCTTACTTAACGGTAAAGAAAGAGGTCCCCTAGAACGGTTGGATCCTTAGTATGGACTCCGAGGACTTAACCGTCCGTCTAATAAATGGTGACTTGGTGAACCCTTCGGACCATTTTATGTAATACATGTCATTTGGTTTCCTTGTAATATTCTGTAATTGTTTTAGTATAAAAAATCCTATATATAATTGACTTTTTTCCATTCTCGTTCTTCCTCGTCGAGTTAATTTATATATACAGAGGTTTTAAAGTACTCACTCACTCACTTCAGTGAGTCAGGACAGTTTGAGAAACACTGAGATACGTGACGTTGGGTGGTCCGAGGAGGTAGGTACCCTAAGAGGTCCGTTCTCATAGACATGTTTATCTCTTACGGGTCTTTCTTTATGTAGTTTTGTAATTATTGTACGTAAGAAAATTTCAAAACAGACTGTCATGATACCTATTAAAACTATAAAATTTATAAATGAAAAGGCATAGAGTGAAATTTAATAATATCGTAAAAGAGAATTGAAAGGGAAATAAAGACGACGTGATTGTCTTTCGTTTTCTGTTGAATGAAACTGAATGACATTACCATTGTAAATCCAAGAATACCCAATGTGTGTTGACGTTTGTAAAAAGTATTTACAAATAGAATAAAAATATTGTTAAGACGATAATAAACAAGAATAAAAGGTCTACTTCCTTTTATTTATGTACTTTTACAATTCCTTTTACAAGTGCTGTTAGGTAAATCATTCACCGTCTCAAGTCTAAATTGTAGTCTAATGAGTGAGGTCTAGACTCGAGTATTATAATCTGGGTCCCATTGAGGATCCTATGTCCCTTCCCTCCGTCCAGACGTCACTGTACTCACACATAACAAAATCCATTTGGTATAAGGGTCGAGTCAAACAACTCCCACCACTCCTTTTAATCCCTGACTAAGGTCTTTCGTCCTTTCCTTCAGAGACTTATTGTCCCGTCGTCCCAAAGGATCTTTTTGTTCGAGTTTGACGTTTGACAAAAGTAAATCTTACTCAAGAGTCAATAACTCCCGGATTCACTACCGATATCTTGAACTTTCAGAAATTTTCAAAAACTGTTCTCTGACCGTCAATTGTGAAACGTAACAAAAACAAACAAACAAAAAATTATTCTTTTAGTACGAATTAAACATTATACAGAATGTCATTTTCCTGTAGAAATTATATTATATATATATATATATATATTATATATATCGAGAAGGTTTAGTTATTCATTTTTTAGTCCTTATTCACTTTTCATATTCTTGTTGGTTAAGTGTTTCTTTGTCTATACTGGTCTTTCAGGTACCTTTTTTATTAGAAAGAGTAATTCCTAAAGTTTTAATTTGTTGTCTTATACCATGAATAAAGACGAAATTTAACTCTATGTTAACTTTGTGTTGTAGCATGATTCAAATTCATATGTCGTTACCTATATACTTATATTACGTTTTACTGGTGTGTCATTAAATTAATCGTAGGTAATGGTGTGTATTCAACGTTAAAATAATATAAGACAAGACAAGTCGTTTATAATAAACTCTTATATAATAGTACTCCCGTTCAGAGGTACTTTTACTGAAACTGCCTAGTTAACCTCACTGTCCTCCAACCTTCGACAGTATTGGGTAACTCTATTCCAAGATCTCGAATCCTCTTTCTAGTTCAGTGCAAATCGTATGTCCGTTCTTAAAATTGACGTAGACGTATAATGAAATGTCAAAGGTCACACTAGAGAATTTGGTGCCATAAATAAAAATAAAATACGTCGATCGTTGAGATAGACTCAATTTAAGTGGGTAAGGTCAGGTAAAATAAAGCGACTAAGGATCTTACAGCTGCAAGTGAGAACGGTAGAGAACAAACTGGTGAAGGTTAGACGGAACTAAGTACCTGGACTGTAAGATCCAAGAATACGTTATAACGAGAAATGTCGTAGCCTGGAACGAAGAGAGTGGTCAGTGTGGGTGTCGACCCATAACAAAAACGAAACCGAAGTGAGGAAGTAAGAAAGACCTCAATAAAGAGGTGACTAGAGGTCATCGTATAACCCGTGGATGACTGGACCCCTCAAGGAGAAAGTCATAGGATAGTAAAACGGAAAAGTATGACAAGTACCCCCAGAGTTCCGTTCTTATGACTTCACCGAACGGTAAGGGAAGAGGTCACCTGGTGTAAGACAGTCTGGAGAGGTAATACTGGGCGGGTAGAACCCACCAGGGTGCCCGTACCGAATCAAAGTGACTCAATCTGTTGAGGTCCTCAACCACTACCTGTCCCTCCGGACCACACGACACTAAGTACCCCAGTGTTTCTCAACCTGTACTGACTCACTGACTTAACTTGACTTGACTTGACTTGTTGAGATATTTTATCTTTCTGTTTGTCGTGAACGGTTCATGAGTGATAGACAATCTGTGACGGAATCTTAAAAACGTGTAGAAACGATTACGTTGGAAGAATTTTCGAAGAAAGTCCGTCAGAACCAATGTATAATTCATTGATTTCGAGTCTTCTTACTCAATCGAAGACGCACCAGTGTATGATATTCGATTCCCAGGGGTGACTTAGGTGTATACCTTGAGACAGGGAACTTGGTGTACGCACCTCAGACCCAGTTGATTCCGGATCTATAACCTTGTTTACGTAAAGATGTCTTCTCAACGAGAATTTGTTGAACCATGGATAAAGTCGAAGTAACGATGGAAATTTTTTTTCAAGGTCAATCCAAGAGTTTTTTAGAGAGGTCAGGATGGATGATAAGTAGTAGACCTAGGTGTACTATGAAAATACCAGGGGACGGACGTCCGGGATCCGAAACCTAAATTAAAAAGGAGGAGTAATCGGAAGTAACCTTAACACGAGTCGTTTCCAGTAAGGACTTGATGACGGATAAAAATATTCATTTCAAAATAACCTGACATCGGTACGAGTCAATAAGTACAGATAGACACCGAAAAACAAAAATACGATGTTACCGTCTCAACTTATCAACGGTCTCGTTGATCGAAAGTTAGGGATTTAATAAACGATAAACCGGGAAATGTTTTGTCGATTAGTATTATACGAAACAGTGTAGTAAATGGACCCAGGATACAAAGATAAATAGGGCTCACGATAAAGTCAAGCTAAGGTAGAAACAAGATACGGGTAGTCGTAATTCGGTCGGGACAGTAAGGGACCGGGTGAGGTATACAACAGTACTTGTACTCAACTCGTTTTCTGTCTTCCTATCGAGACCGGAACCTCTTCGAGTGTCAGTGTTCTTTGTCCCTTTTTGTCTTGACGGTTTTTTGTTCCAACGACTCCGATAATCTTCGGTTATCTGTCTAAGAGAGGAATTTTGTCTGAAATTACCACCGATCTCAACCTTTCTTTTTTTTTTTTTTTTGGAACTCCTGTTACACTTTACTCTACAGATGATTTAGACCAGTAATCATCTAGTGACCACTGGAAACCTTGACATAATACTCCCGACGTTTGGTTTAAAGGTCATCACTTCTTCTATTACTAAACCAGAAGGTTTTACCGAAACGTAATATCCGACGTGAAAGAAGGACTGATTAAAGAGGTACCCGTTAAAACACTAAAACAAAGGAATAAATTGACGATATGTGTAAATCTTCTCAATCAATACGAGTAGTAGTAAACATTAGTTCGTCGACAACGTAAACTTCCTAGAGAACCATCGGTGTAACTGTGTAAATGTGAGATTGACTAACAAAACAAACATCCAACGTGTTAAAAAAAAAAGAAAAATACTTCGACCCCTCTATATTGAAAACGGGGATATATACGAGGAACTTAGGGACTATCGTCTTCAACACCTTACAATCACTCCAGTGTAGAAACGACCATCTGTCTCTCTAGTTACCGAAAGTCCACTATTACTCTACAAGAGTCTTAAATATGGTAACACTCTCTCGACTACCAAGGGACGACTCGGTAATCTTGAAAGAAAATTTACCTGTTGTTTTTCATATGTAAAAGTCGGACGTACTTAAAATCAGTAGTCCGAACCTATAAGTCATTTATCGTCTTTAAATTCGGAAGAGTCAGTACTTGAAGAAGGGGAGATGGAAGTTTGAAAGTACAGAGATTGGAGTTTCTTTTTACAAGGAGAAGAAAGGGTCTAAACGAAAAC
This sequence comes from Capra ibex, assembly GCA_006410555.1. Taxonomy (NCBI): domain Eukaryota; kingdom Metazoa; phylum Chordata; class Mammalia; order Artiodactyla; family Bovidae; genus Capra; species Capra ibex. The sequence continues at coordinate 46,370,553 of SJYO01033645.1, read as the reverse complement.
TAGGGTCAAGGATAGTGGAGGAGGTCCGTACGTAGTAAGTAGGGTATAGACGTCACAAAAATTGAAGAGAAGGTTCCGAAGTAGAGAAGTCAGATACTTATATAAATTCGAAGAGGGGAGGGGTTCCTTTTAAAGAATGAACCGGGAGGAAAAGTGAGTTCAATAACGTGAGGTTTGGTAGTGATGTGAAAATGACATTTTGAAAGACTTTCTCTTAGGATCAGAGATAATAAAGAAATTGTAAAAAGAGAGGAAGTAAGTTGACCAAATCAAGGGGGAATCGAAGGGACCATACCTCTTCCGCGACCGTGGGGTGAGGTCGTGAGAACGGACCTTTTAGGGTACCTGTCTCCTCGGACCATCCGACGTCAGGTACCCCAGCGGTTCTCAGTCTGTGCCGCCTCGCTGAAGTGAAAGTGAAAAGTGAAAGTACGTAACCTCTTCCTTTACCGTTGGATGGGGTCACAAGGACGGACCTCTTAGGGTCCCTGTCCCCTCGGACCACCCGACGGCAGATGCCCCAGTGTGTCTCAGCCTGTGCTGACTTCACTGAATCGTCGTCGTCGTCGTCATCGAGGGGACCACCGAGTCTGACATTTCGCAGACGGATGTTATTCCCTATGGGTCCAAGTTAGGGACCCAACCCTTCTAGAGGACCTCTTCCTTTACCGTTGGATGAGGTCATAAGAATGGACCTTTTAGGGTACCTGTCTCCTCGGACTATTAAATATCAGGTACCCCAACGTTTCTCAACCTGTGTTGACTCACTGAAGTGAAACGACAAATTTTATAAACCTTTTCCAGTACACACCAGAGTGTTGATGTTAGATAATTGTAGAAGAATCACGGGAGGGTCGAACGGCGAATTCGGGAGACTAGGGAAAGGACTGTGAGAGTATAACACAGGGACCCTAGTTTACAAAGACCAAGAAGAGGGAGGGACTAGTGAACGAAGACTCAGTAATAATACTTTACGGTAAAGAGATGAGGAATGGTTACCCAAAGAAGTCTAAAGATAAGATACGGAAGAAAAGTAATATTAAAGTATTTAAGAAGGACTCTATGAAATAGGGGTGATTATTTAAGTAGATAGAACTTTACGAGTTTGTTTAGGGGTTTAATATAGAACGAGAACTCGAGGTCTGGCCATGACGAAAAACATTACTACCCTTACAAAGAGTGTGACACACTATGTCAACGGAGGACGGTGTACACAGATAATTCATGAACTTTTCGCCGATTACACTACTTGACTTAAAAAACAAAATAAATTCAAACAAAAGTTAAAGTTATCGGTGTACACCGATCACTGATGACACAAACTCCGATTTATCGGAGACAAATTTAGAGGATAACCTATTAAGGAAAAGTGAAAAGTGGAGTTATATAGTGTTTGGTTTCAACGGTGGATTAAACAGTTTATAGAGGAGAAGAACTCAAGGAGGAGAACAATTTATCGTAGTAGTAGATTTGTAAATGGGTTTATTGTTTAGAGTCTTAGTCTAAACTAAAAAAAAAATTAAAAGGAGTACGACTGTTAGTCAACAAAGATAAGACTTTTGTACAGTTTAGACTAGAGAGGAAAATGATGACTACTAAGACGAAAGGAAAGTCGTAAGTAATAATTACTGAACGTCATGTAACAAGTCAGTAAACTGTGTGTGTCTGTGCATGTGTGTGGGGGATACGAACCTGAACTATAAACGGTAAAATTTACTGTACTGTGAAGGTAAAAAAACATTCTCCCAGAAATGTAGACCCCTCTATTAGGACCAAGACTTCAACTTTTCTCATTCTATAATTTCGGTTGAAATTTCTTTAGAACTTAAGAAATCTGAAAAGATAAGAGACCCGTTACAAATATTAGGGTCTAGGGATAATAAAGTGTATGGTGGGTACTGTGTTTAATTACAACGTGACCGTCGACGATTAGGAAGTGAAAAGGACAAGGTATTTCCAGTTGATTATCAAATGAAGATGAGAAGAAGGGGAGATCACTAAACTCCTTACCTATATTATACGCAACGACAACAACAAGTGATCGATTCAGTACGGGTTGAGAAACGTTGAGGTACCCGACGTCGTGTGGTCGGAGGGGACAGGAAGTGGTAAAGGGTCTCGAACGAGTTTAGTACAGGTAACTCAACCACTACAATGAATTAGTAGAGTAGGAGACGACGGGAGAAGAGGGAAACGGAAGGTAGAAAGGGTCGTAGTCCCAGAAAAGGTTACTCAACCGAGGGGAGTAGTCCACCGGTTTTATAACTTCGAAGTCGAAATCGTAGTCAAGAAGGTAGTCCCAACTAAATGAAATCCTAAACTAGAGGAACACCTTTTCTCTAAGACTTGTCAGAAGAGGTCGTGGTGTTAAGTTTTAAATCACGAATCGGAAGAAATACCAGGTTGAGAGAATCACATGTACTGATGACCTTTTCGGTGTCGAAACTGATATATTTGAAACAGTCGTTTTACTACAGAGGCGAAAAGCCATACGACAGACGACGATGACGACGATTCAACGAAGTCAACACAGGTTGAGACACACTGGGGTATCTACCGTCGGGTGGTCCGAGAGGGCAGGGACCCTAAGAGGTCCCTTCTTGTCTCCTCACCCAACGGTAAAGGAAGAGGTTACATACTTTCACTTTTCACTTTCACTTCAGTAAGTCATACAGGTTGAGAAACGCTGGGGTACCTGACGTCGGATGGTCCGAGGAGGTAGGTACCCTAAAAGGTTCGTTCTCGTGACCTCACCCCACGGTAGTGGAAGAGACTCATACGACAGATCCAAACAGTAAAAGGTGTCAAACAACACTAGGTGTGTTTTTGAAATCGTATAGTTACTTCGTTTCCATCTACGAAAAGACTTTAAGGGAACGAAAAAGACACTAGGTTACCTACAACCGTTGAACTAGAGATCAAGGAGAAAAAAATTTGGGTCGAACATACGGACCTTAAAGATCATGACGACTTTGGATCGAACTTCTTAAAACTCGTAATGGAAAGATCGGACACTTTACTCACGTTAACATGTCATCGAACTTATATAAAACCGTAACGGAAAGATACCTTAATCTTACTTTTGAATGGGAAAAGTCAGGACACCGGTGACGACTCAAGAAGTTAAAACGACCGTATAACTCGAGTTGTGAAATTGTCATAGCAGAAAATCCTAAAAGTTTTTAAATAAATAAAAATTAACTTCCTATTGAAGAAATGTTATAGTACAACCAAAGATGGTATGTAGTTGTACTTAGTCGGTATCTACATGTATATAGGGAAGGGAGAACTTGAAAGGAGGGTGGAAGGTGGGGTAGGATGGGAAGATAATCTCGGGACCAAACTCAAGGGACTCAGTATGTCGTTTGAGAATAACCGATAAAATGTATACCATCACATGTATAAAGGTACGATGAGAGAGGTAAGTAAGGTTAGAGAGGAAGGAAAGGGGCAGGTACAGGTATTCAGACAGGAGATACAGATACAGAGGTAACGACGAGACGTTTATCCAAGTAGTAATAGTAGAAAGATCTAAGGTATATATACGTAATTTTATATTATAAACAAAAAGAGAAAGACTGAATGAAGTGAGATATTATCCGAGATGCAAGTAGGTGGAGTAATCTTGACCAAGTTTACGGAAGGAAAAATACCGACTCATTAAATAAGGTAACATGTGTACATGGTGTCAAAGAAATAGGTAAGTAGACAGCTACCAGTATATCCAACAAAGGTACAGAATCGATAATATTTATCAAGACCCTACTTGTAACCGCATGTACACAGAAAAAGTCAAAACCAAAGGAGTCCAATATACGAAGTAACACCCTGACAACCTAGTATACCGTCAAAATAAAGATCAAAACTTTTCTTAGAGGTATGACAAAAGGTATTACCTATATATTTAAATTTAAGGGTGGTTGTCACGTTCTCCCAAGGAAAAAGAGGTGTGGGAAAGGACATAAATAACAAACACCTAAAAAACTACTACCGGTAAGGTTGTTCACACTCCACTATAGAGTAACATCCAAACTAAACGCAAAGAAATTATTACTCACTACAACTCGTAGAAAAGTACATAAATAATCGGTAGACATACAGTAGAAACTTCTTTATAAACAAATCAGAAAACGGGTGAAAAACTGACACAATAAACAAAAAGACCATAACTCAACATACTCAACGAACACATAAAACGTTTAATAAGGAACAGTCAACGAAGTAAACGATAATATAAGAGGGAAAGATTCCCAACAGAAGAAAAATCAAAAGAAACAACACGTTTTCGAAAATACAAAGTAATCCAGATTTAACAAATAAAAAACAAAAATAGAGGTAATTAGATCCTATGCCCAGTATCTCCTAGATAGAAAATTCTAAAAATTTATCAAGTCGACCTTAAGGTAGTGAAGGTGATCGAAACAAGTACCTTTACGAAAGATTCCGGGTGAACTGAAATGTGAGGTTCTACAGACTGAGATCCAGTCACTGATGTGAAAGTATCATAAGACCCAGTAATTCTGGAAAAAACATGTCAAGGGACTTAAGAACGGTGGAGAAGAATTAGAGAAGACGAAGACAACCCAGAAACAGTAAAGACAGGAAGTAACACAGGTAGAAACATACTTTATAAGGGAACTATAGAGGTCAAAAGAACTTCTCTAGAGATCAGAAGGGGTAAGATAACAAATGGAGATAAAGAAAGGTAACAAGTGAATTTTTCTGAAAAAACAGAGAGGAACGATAAGAGACCTTGAGACGTAAGTCAATCCCATATAGAAAGAGAGAGAGGAAATGGAAAGTGAAAAGAATAAAAGAGTTGATAAACACTCCGGAGGAGTCTGTTGGTAAAACGAAAGAACGTAAAGAGAGAAACCCCCTACTAAGACCAGTGACGGAGACCATGTCACAATGTTTGGAAACAGGTATCAAAAAGTCCGTGACAGATGGACTAGATTTAGAGACAGAACTTAGACAGTAGAGGTGACATATTAGTATTCCCGTATAGATTTACAGGATCACCGAAAGGACTGAAAGAAGTTTAATTCGGACTTAAAACGTTATTCCTTAAGTACTAGACTCGGTATCAGTCAAGATCCACAACAAAAACGACTGATATATCTCGGAGAGGTAGAAACCGACGTTTCCCATATTAGTTAGACTAAAGTTGTAACTGGTAGACCACTACAGGTACTCATCTTAACAGAAACACAACAACCTTCTCTCACAGAGGATACTGGTCACTCAAGACAACTGGTTTGAGATAATCGGAAACGGGACGAAGAAAAACATGAGGTTCCAGTTCGAACGGGAAATAGGGTCCATAGAGAACTGAAGGAGGAAAACGTAAAGTTAAGGGACACTACTTTTCCTATAGAAAAAAAAAAAAAAAAAAATTACAATCAAGATCTTCCAGAATATACAGAAGTATCTTGACAAGTCGAAGAAACGGTAATCACCAGTCCAGTATCTGAACCTAATGACACTACAACTTACCGAACGGAACCTTTACTTGGATCTAGTAAGACAGTAAAAACTATAACGTGGGTTTATGATGTAAAGTCTGAGAAAACGACGGACACTCCCGATGACGTAAAGAATATTCCATAAAACGGGTGTCAAGTCAAGTCAAGTTAAGTCAGTGAGTCAGTACAGGCTGAGAAACGCTGGGGTACCTAGCGTCGTACGGTCCGGAGGGACAGGTAGTGGTTGAGGACCTCAAGTGAGTCTCAGCACAGGTAGTTCAGTCACTACGGTAGGTCGGCAGAGTAGGAGCCAGCAGGGGAAGAGGAGGACGGGGGTTAGGGAGGGTCGTAGTCTCAGAAAAGGTTACTCAGTTGAGAAGCGTACTCCACCGGTTTCATGACCTCAAAGTCGAAATCGTAGTAAGGAAGGTTTCTTTAAGGGTCCCAACTAGAGGAAGTCTTACCTGACCAACCTAGAGGAACGTCAGGTTCCCTGAGAGTTCTCATAAGAGGTTGTGGTGTCAAGTTTTCGAGTCGGAAGAAGTGTCAGGTTGAGAGTGTAGGTATGTACTGGTGACCTTTTTAGTATCGGAACTGATCTACCTGGAATCAGCCGTTTCATTACGGAGACGAAAACTTATACGAGAGATCCAACCAGTATTAAAAAGAAGGTTCTTCATTCGCAGAAAATTAAAGTACTGACGTCAGTGGTAGAAGTCACTAAAACCTCGGGTTTTTTAATTTCAGACTGTGACAAAGGTGACAAAGGGGTAGATAAAGGGTACCTCACTACCCTGGCCTACGGTACTAGAAGCAAAAGACTTACAACTCGAAATTCGGTTGAAACAGTGAGAGGAGAAAGTGAAAGTAGTTCTCCGAAAAATCAAGGAGAAGTGAAAGACGGTATTCCCACCACAGTAGACGTATAGACTCCAATAACTATAAAGAGGGTCGTTAGAACTAAGGTCGAACACGAAGAAGGTCAGGTCCCAAAGAGTACTACATGAGACGTATATACAATTTATTCGTCCCACTGTTATATATCGGAACTACGTGAGGAAAAGGATAAACCTTGGTCAGAAAACAAGGTACAGGTCAAGATTGACAACGAAGGACTGGACGTATGTCTAAAGAGTTCTCTGTCCAATCCACCAGACTATAAGGGTAGAGACCTTCTTAAAAGGTGTCAAATAACACTAGGTGTGTCAGTTTCCGAAACACCGTATCAGTTATTTCGTCTTTATCTACAAAAAGACCTTGAGAGAAAGAAAAAGGTACTAGGTCGCCTACAACTAAAAACGGGTGTTATCCACTTATCTTATGTATATTGATAATATAGATGATAAAAATGGGTGTCATCATCTATATTATCAGTATACTTAAGATAAGTGGATAAGGTAGGTAAAATCAAGTGACTAAGGATTCTACAGTTTCAAGTTATAACGGTAGAGGACGAACTGGTGTAGATTAAATGGAACTAAGCGTCTGGATTGTAGGGTACAAAGATACGTTATAACAAGAAATGTCGTAGTCCGAAGTGAAAGTGGTGGTCCGTGTAGGTGTTGACTCGATCAAGACGAAACCGGGTCGGTGAAGGAAGAAAGACCTCGACAATCATCAACGGGAAGTGAGAAAGGGTCATCGTATAACTTGTAGAAGACTGGAACCCCAGAGTAGAAGGTCACAGTAGATAAAAACGGAAAAATATGACAGGCACCCCAAGAACACCGTTATTATGACCTCACCAAACGGTAAGGGAGAAGGTCACCCGGTGTGAAACAGACTTGAGAAGTTATACTGGACAGGTAGAACCTATCAGGACGTGTTACAACGAGTACCGAAGGAAGTCAATACGTTCGGGGAAACGGTCGTGTTCCGACACTAGGTTTAGAGTTATCAAATTAAGAGGAGGAGTAGGACATTACGAATCTCTTTGCTGATATTAGACTGATTATATAAAAACCGGTGTTTCGGTAAAACTCCTCGTCTGAAGGTCAAGATGACTTTGATATTTTGACTGGGACTTTTCTTTATTTGAATGTTAACGGTCACAGTCTCGGTACTCGAGGTAAGTAAAGTGAATGTCCCATGGTCGGAGACTACAAGAAAAGTTAGGGTTCCAGGTTATATCTTAAGTTTCTCAGGTGTGTTGTGTGTTTCCTTATCCTTACGCGTCTCTTTAGAACTCTTATGTTGTTTCGTTGTCACTATACAGTAGACACCAACTACGACAAAAAGAGTGACGAACAAAAAAAAAATCAATTTTCAGTTTTTATAAGAGAACGAATTCAATACTCTTAACCCTAACAATGAAAACGAAAGTTGTGTGAGTACTTCTCTTTCAGTGTCGAGTACCACGTCTCCTGTTTCCGGTCACACATCGAACGTCGGTAGACCTGTCCTCTATCTTTTTCTCTTTCAGTAGAATTTAATTCCGACAAGACACCTGGTGTTTTAATTATGAGAAGAAAGAACGGACTTATTGAAATTATTAAATTAATCAGAAGAATGGAGACCGGTATAGAAGATGGAAGGTAGATATATAACGGGATCAAAACGATTACTTTATATTAGGAAGAAATCAAACGTAACAAGTTTTTTACTTCAGGATTTCAAACTTTATTGTATGTCCTGGTGATCATTAGACTTGGAATGTATTTACTACCGAGGTTAAAATAATAGGGAGGGTGGATGGGTTACGGTACTCAAAAAATCCGTAAACGATCTTTAGTTTCAACTACGGGAAGAGACGTGGTCTGGATACGTGGTGTTCCTCCTCTAAAGTCCTCGGGTCTCTATGAATCTTTAGTCAGTTTACAAAATAAAGTGTAAGTCAGTGATATAGTTTAATATGGTATGTTATTTATAAATCTATTATAGTCCAAAGTCGAGAAAAGAACACTTGAATAGAAAAACAAAAAACGAACAGTTTACAACCTTGAGTGACCTAGAAGGAGAGAGATAAGGTGTTCTTCAAAGCGTAGTTTAGTCTACATACGAAGGCACTTCGCTTCATGCACCTATGTATGGATGGATAACTTATTGGGAATTTTGTAAGATGATTAAAATTTTTGGATCTGTGTCTACAGTATGTAACATACTTTATGGGTCTTATCCTTTTCGGGATCTCTGTCTTTTATCTAATCTAACAGTACTCAGTCCCCTTCCTTTTTACCTGTCACTGACGATTACCCGGACCCCGAAGAAAATCTCGCTATTTTTACAAGACCTTATATTGCCATTTAAAATATCACGACTACCAACATATATATAAATTTTGTGTGACTTATATGAAATTTTCCTAATTATAATATACTTAATAAAAGGTTTCTTTTCTTGGATGAATTCATTGAGAGTATAAGATTGTCGGTTCTGACTTTTGTTGTGTCAACAAAAAGGTACCCACTTACCAACCAGGTAAGTGACACCATAAAAACATGATCCATTACAATGATCACTAGTCAACCTCGTTTGATGACTAAATTAGTTGATGGACCGTTTGAAAGTCTCTTAATATGGATCACTTTTTGCTCTCGTTTAGGGGGTTTGAAAATATGACATATTAAGTAGATGTATTGTAATAACGAAACTTTTTTAATATCTTTACTCTTTATCTAATCACTGACTAAGCAGTTATCCCAATTCTTATGTCTGTGTCTGTATTTCTTGTCTAAAACCTGTGTCACCCCCTTCCTCTTCCGTACTGTTTAACTTTCTCATCGTAACTGGACATATGTGATGGTACACATTTTATCTATCAGTCACTGTATATATGTGATAGCACACATTTTATCTATCAGTCACACGACATACCCGTGTCCTCAATTTGGGTCACGAGACACTGTCCGATCTCCACACCCTACCCCATTCTCCAACCCTCCCCCGAATTCCTCCCTTCCCTGTATACACATAGACACCGACTAAGTGTAACAACATACCGTCTTTGGTACGTTGGAACATTTCATTAAAAGGGGGTTAATTTTTATTTAAATTTTTTTTTTCTTACCTTCTCCCTACACACCCTCCGTTCACCCGTACTGATACAGTCCCGTTCATTCCAACAACACCATTACTATCGTAAGACGTAGAAACAATATAGTTACAGTAATAGTACCAACAAATGTAACATCATATTAAAATGTTCTACAATGGTAATCCCCTCCCGAAAGATCTACCATGATTACCATTTCTTGGACAGACGGTTACATCCTCTGTATTCTCTTCGTCCAAGTCATGGACCCAGTCCTTTTACAGGACTTGCCCCGTACCGTTGGGTAGGGTCATAAAAACGGACCTCTTAGGGTACCTGTCTCCCCGAATCACTCCATGTCAGGTATCCCAGGGTTTCTCAGTCTGTCTTGACCTTACTGAATCGTGAGTGAGTACGTGGTGATCTTCTTTGATCCATTTCCTGTGTATCCTAGAGAGACATAGTAAACAATGGTAACGTACATTTAGATGTTAATTAGGTTTTATTTAGTAAATTAATTTTTTATCTGTTGAAGACTTCAATTATGAACCTCCATAAACGGTCAATTTTAAGTCATCTTCTTACTCTTGTGAGATTCTGTATTGGTATCGTGAATTGGTAGACATCTTCATTGAGTCGGACTTTCTTTTACAGTCACTCTAACGGATTTATGACTTGTCCTCGAAGACCCTTATACCTTACTCCTCTCAGTTTAGTTTCCTTAGAGGGTCACATTTCCGCATAAAACGATCTTACAAATCGACTATACTTTTCAAGTTTTGAAGTCCCTACAAGTAGCCTTAAACCCTTTCCCTTGAATTATCCGTCAAAATACACAGTTGAACCGTTCCAATGTCAGGAGTGATTTATTTTTAGATCTACAATGACACTTCCGTAAAACGTCTGTACTAATTGTAAGTAATCGTCAACGGAGATTCATTCTTCTAATAGGATTTATTAGACCAACCCTGACTTAGGTCGTCAATTTCTGTTCTTAATTTGAAAGGGATCTCTTCTTTAAGATGGACGTCTAACGTCAAAGTCGATTACGGGTCCTAAGGTCTAACGGGAAGGAGTACCGAACGGGACTTCTAAAACCTAAACGGATCGGTCCTGTCTACAACTTCAACTTTGAGGTTATAAAACCAGTGGACTTCACTTCTTTACTGAGTAGACCTCTGGGACTACGACCCTTTCTAACTTTCGCCCTCCTCTTCCCTGTTGTCTCCTACTCTACCCACCTACCTTAGTGGTTGAGTTACCTGTACTCAAACCAATTTGAGGTCCTCGACCACTACCTGTCCCTCGGGACCACACGACGTCAGGTACCCCAGTGTTTCTCAGTCTGTGTTGACTCGTTGACTTGACTTGACTTCACTTGACTCGGTCGGGGATGCTACGTATTCGGTTAAAGTACGTTATTTAGAGAATTACATATTATATAAAGGGATGTAGAGACCTCCTTCGACTGACTGTCTACCCAAACAACGTAAATTTTTATTTTGGTCCTTTACCTTCTACCACCTCCTCATTCTGTCTCTCTAGTGGAAGGAGGGGTGTCTATGTAGTTTTTAAGTAGTCTTATACCTTGTTGAGGATGTCTTGTTAAAGACTTGTTATCGTCTTCTGGGGTTTGAAGGTTTTTCCATTTCACTAGAGGAATCTTACTCCATCCCGTTTCCTATTTCCGTATTTTTCTCTGTCGCCTAAAGTCCCGTCCCCGAACACGGGACTCTCTCCCTCAGTACTTTCTCCTTTTCAAGAGTGTGTGATCCTTTGGGGTAGTGTCTACCCCGACCCACCCTCGAAGTCTTGGCAGTCTGTCCTACCTCACGTCGTCACCCCCGAGTCTCCCGTTTGTCTTTTAAGTGGTATCTTTAACCACGACTACTAGTGAAAAGTCTTCTCCTACCCCCGTTCCACGAGTCTGTATCCGCGTCTGGGGTCCTTTCCCAAACCCCAACCGACGGTACTCCTATGAGACTCTCCTAATGAAGGTGTGTCGATACCTTAATTTACACTGACGGTGATCGTTCCTCAAGGGTCCACCACGATCACCATCTCTTGAGGGGACGGTTACATCCCTTTCTCTGTGCCCAAACTAGGGACCCAGTCCTTCTAGGTGACCTTTTCCCGTACCGTTCGCTGAGGTTATAAAAACGGACCTCTTAGGGTACCTGTATCCTCAGACCGTCTGATGTCAAGTATCCTAGCGTGTCTCAGTCTGTCCTAACTTCGTTGTCGTATGTGTATACGGTGACGGTTTCCGCCCCTTGCACGTTCCCCGTCGATGTTTTACGACGATTACGTCAGGACTAGGTTCTCCGCCCTGGATGGTGGTCCGACACTCGTCCGTGTCCAACGAAGGGTATGAAACGACCCTCTACCTGTCGAATCTACAAGAATCCCTGGGTGTCGGACCCCGGTTAAGGAGACCCCCTCGAGTGTTGAGAAGAGTCTAACATTGCCGCAGGTTGTCCAGAGATGAAGGTGTCCGCGAGGGACCATGGAGGGTTAACACCAACGGTATGGGAGGGGAGAGGAGTCGGACTCGTTCGTTCACTCAGGATTATTCGGAACCCGAAACAGGAGAGTTTCCTAATCTGTCACCTTCACTGTCTATCTAAATTCCCTAATTTAGACTATCTGTCTCACGGATTTCTTGATACCTGTCTCCAAGTACTGAAATACGTCCTCCGTCCCTAGTTCTGTAGCTTGTTTCGATCACCTCCACTACCTTAAGGTCAGTACGATAAAGTTTAGGATTTTCTACTACGACACTTTCACAAAGTGAGTTATATAGTCGTTTAAACCTTTTACGGCGTCACCGGTGTCTTGATCTTTTCAAGTCAAAAGTAAGGTTAGGGTTTCTTTCCGTTACGGTTTTTTACGAGTTTGATGACGTGTCGCCGTGAGTGGAGTGTACGATCTTTCATTACGAGTTTTAAGAAGTTCGGTCCGAAGTTATCATACACTTGGTACTTGAAGGTCTACAAGTTGTAGACTTTCCTACCCCTTGTACACATGTGGGTACCGTCTGAGTACAACTACATACCGTTTTGGTTATGTTATAACATTTCATTAATCGGAGGTTAATTTTATTTATTTAAATATAAATTTTAATTTTTTTTTTCTTTTCCGCCTCCTTGGTCTCTATTTTAACGGTTGTAGGTATCCTAGTAGTTTTTTGGTTACCTCAAGGTCTCATTGTAGATGAAGACGAAATAAGTGATACGGTTTCGGAAGTTGACACACCTAGTGTTGTTTGACACCTTTTAAGACTTTCTCTACCCTTATGGTCTGGTGGACTGGACGGAGGACTCTTTAAACATACGTCCAGTTCTTTATTGTCAATCTTGGCCTGTACCTTGTTGTCTGACCAAGGTTTATCCTTTTCCTCATGCAGTCCCGACATAAAACGGTGGGACGAATAAATTGACTATACGTCTCTCGTAGTACTCTTTACGACGGGACCTCCTTCGTGTTCGACCTTAGTTCTAACGACCCTCTTTATAGTCATTGGAGTCTATACGTCTACTGTGGTAGGAATACCATCTTTAGCTTCTTGACTTCTCGGAGAACTACTTTCACTTTCTCCTCTCCGCTTTTCAACCGAATTTTGAGTTATAAGTTTTTTGATTTTAGTACCGTAGACCAGGGTAGTGAAGTACTGTTTATCTACCCTTTTGTTACCTTTGTCACTGTCTGAAATAAAAACCCCCGAGGTCTTAGTGACGTCTACCACTGACGTCGGTACTTTAATTTTCTACGAACGAGAAACCTTTTTTTCGATACTACTTAGATGAATCGTATAAATTTTCGTCTCTATAATGAAACGGTTGTTTAAAGACAGACCAGTTTCGATACCAAAAAGGTCATTAGTACCACTTATTCTCTCAACCTGATTTTCCTTTCGACTCGTGGTTTCTTAACTACGAAACTTGACACCACAACCTCTTCTGAGAACTCTCAGGGAACTTGACGTTTCTCTAGGTTGGTCAGGTAGGATTTCCTTTAGTCAGGACTTATAAGTTACCTTCCTGACTACGACTTCCACTTCGAGGTTATGAAACTGGTAGACTACGCTTCTTGACTGCGTAAACTTTTCTGGGACTACGACCCTTTGTAACTTCCGTTCTCCAATTCCCCTACTGTCTCTACTAACCTACCACAGTGGTTGAGCTACCTGTACTCAAACTCATTCGAGGTCCTCAACCACTACCTGTCCTTTCGGACCTCAAGACGTCAGGTATCCCAGCGTTTCTCAACCTTTGCTGACTCACTGACCTGACTTGACTTAAAACGGGAGTACAGACCTGTCCCTTGTTTGATGTCTGAAATCCCCGTTGACACTTGAAATCGTCGTTTATATTCGACCTCATTCCGGTCTAAACTTTGAATCTCTGGGGGTGTGACGAGTGATGTTCAGGTCTTTGGAAGGATCTTTACAAACTCCTAAAACCACACTCAGAGTGACCTACAAGGGTGACACCTCATAACGGAATTGCTTCACAGAACCCCAAAACAGAAGACACGACACGCCGAACACTCCACAACCACGATGTCATCCCCAGTCGGACTTGGGGACTCTATCCTCTATACCCGGGTTCTGAAACTAAGTGGTCACTTGACGGTTGGGGTCCCTTGTAATTATCCACTATCAGGAGGGTTTCCGAAGGTAGAGTCGTGACTTTGGTTCGGGTGGGTTTCCAGTAGTTTAAGGTCACAGGACTGTGAGGTGTGGTCAGGAAGTCGTTTTGTCCCAGTGTTAGGACGTGTAATCGTCTATCCGACGGGTTTCAATACGGTTTGGGTATCTGTCGGGTTTTGTGTGACGACCCGTACCGTGACGGGAAGTCTCTTTTTTGGGTCGAGATAGGTGACCTTGTGTCCGTGTTCAGAGGGGTCGGTGCGTACTTTGGAAGTGTTCCGTGACGAAGTTGGGGTAGGTACCCTTCGTCTGAGGTGTTAATCCTTTACACTGAAAGGTCTGACGTCTTGCCTCTGGGATTTGTGTCAACAACAAGAAGGCAACGATTCAGTACAGAATGAGAAACACTGAGGTACCTAAAGTCGTCAGGGCCGAAGGAACAGGAAGTGACAAAGGGTCTCAAACGAGTTTGAGTGTAGGTAACTCAAACTCATTCTAGATGTAGGTAGGTTGGTAGAGAAGGAGATAATAGGTAGGGGAAGAGAGGACCGGAGTTAGAAAGGGTCGTAGTCCCAGAAAAGGTTACTCAACCGAGAAGTGTATTCCACAGGTTTTATAGCCTCGAAGTCGAAATCGTAGTCACGAAAGTCACTTATAAGTCCCAACTAAAGGAAATCATGACTGATCAAAATAGAGGAACGACAGGTTCCCTGAGAGTTCTCAAAGAGGTTGTGATGTTAAGTTTTCGTAGTTGAACGGTTAAGAGTCGGACGAAAGAATAGGTCGAAAGTGTACGAATACACTGATGACCTTTTTTGTATCGAAACTGGTATACCTGGAAACAACCGTTTTCCTATAAAGACGAAAAATTATACGATAGATCAAAACAGTATCGAAAAGAAGGTTCCTCGTCCACGGAAAATTAAAATACCGACGTCAGTGACAGACGTCACTAAAACCTCGGGTTCTTATATTTAAGACGGTGTTAAAAGTGAAAAAGGTGTAGATAAACGTTTGATTTGTTTTACTTTTATGTCTCTTTATACGTCGTCCACTTCCTTGTGCTATTTTTGAGTGTTCTGGTTCTTTACTCCTCCATTATCCATCACATGGACTTTTTCTTAAGTCTCATTACTGTCATTTCTACTACACTTTAGAACTTTTGTTTTACCCCCGTATCTATTTGTCTGACCTCCGTCCTTAACTCTTCTATGTTTTTTACAAATTGTCACTGGATCCTGTTAATTTCTTATTTGTTAGTTGATATTTGTTACGTTATTGACTATAATTTTTATGTGACCTCCCTTGATTGTCATCTCATTTACTCCGTCTTCTTGTCTAGCACTCGATCTTCTATCTTACCACCTTTATTGACTTCGTCTCGACTTATTTCTTTTTTCCTATTTTTCTTTAATCCTGTCAGAGTCTCTGAAGACTCTGTTGTACTTCGTGTGGTTGTAAGGTTAGTATCTGTAGTCTCTTCTTCTTCTGATTTCCTTTCCCGTATTCCTTTATAAGTTCCTCTAATATAAACTTTTCAAGGGATTTTACCCTCTTCTTTATTGGTGAGTTCAGGTTCTTCGGGTCTCTCAAGGTATGTCCTATTTGGACTCTTCTTTGTACGGTTCTGTGTATAACTAGTTTGATTGTTTTTAATTTATGTTTCTTCTTTATAATTTTCGTTGTTTATTGTATGTTCTCTTAGGAGTATTCCGATTGTCGACTACAAAGTTGTCTTTGAGACGTCCAGTCTTCCCTTACAGTCCTATATAAATTTCACTACTTTCCCCTTTTGGACGTTGGTACTAATAAGATAGGTCGTTCCTGGAGTAAGTTAAGTTTGCTTTTAGGTTTTGAAATGTCTGTCTGTTCATTTTCGATTTTCCTAAGTCGTGATACTTTGGTCGAGAAGTTGTATACGATTTCCTTGAAGAGATCTGTTCTTTGTATCTTTTCCGGGTATTTTTGTTTAGATTTTGTAATTCCGTTTACCATTGTCCTATACGAATAGTTATTAATGGAATTTACATTTACCCTATTCACGAGGTTGGTTTTCTGTGTCTAACCGACTTACCTATGTTTTTGTTCTGGGACTATATACGACTAAAGTTCTCTGGGTAATGAAACGGATGTTTGTAGACATGTCACTTTCGATGCTAAAAAGGTCATCAGTTCATTCCTATACTCTCAGCCTGGTATTTTTTCTGACTCGCTGCTTCTTGTGTACACTACACAAGTCGTAGATTGACACTACGACTTCTTCTGAGAACTCTCAGGGAACCTGACGTTCCTCTAGTTTAGTCAGTTGGGATTTCTTTTAGTTGGGACTTATAAGTAACCTTCTTGACTACTACTTCAACTTTGAGGTTATCAAACCGGTGGACTACGTTTCTTGACTGAGTAACCTTTTCTGGAACTACGATCCTTTTTAACTTCCATCCTCCTCTACCCCTACTGTCTCCTACTTTACCAACCTACCGTAGTGGTTGAACTATATGTACTTAAACTCGTCCGAGGTCCTCTACCATTTCCTGTCCCCTCGGACCATACGACGTCAGGTCCCCCAGTGTTTCTCAGTCTGTGGTGATTCACTGACTTGTTGTTCTCTGGAAGGAGTTTGGATCACTGTATGTCTAACTCTTTGTACATATTATAGTATATTCTTTACTTAGTGGTCAGGTCCAAGCTACGTCCTATGTCCTACGAACCCCTACCACGTGACCCTACTGGGTTTCCCTACCATGCCCCTCCCTCCTCCCTCCCCCTAAGTCCTACCCCTTGTACGCATGTGGGCACCACCTAAGTACAACTACATACCGTTTTGGTTATGTTATAACATTTCATTAATCGGAGGTTAATTTTATTTATTTAAATTTAAATTCTTTTCTTTCTTTCACTCCCCAACCTTTTTCTATAAGGTACATTTATCTTTAGTTTTCTTTCTCCCTCGTAGTTATGACATAGTCTACTTTATCTGAAATTTTATTTCTGACAATGTTCTCTATTTCTTCCTGTGACGTATCACTAGTTCCGTAATTAGGTTCTTTTTATATGTTTATTAATATTTATACGTACGTGGATTATATACTCGTGGAGTTTATGAATTCCGTTTACGAGTGTTGATAATTTCCCCTTTAACTGTCATCGTGTTATCACCCCCTGAAATTATAGGGTGAGTGTGGTTATCTGTCTAGTAGGTCTGTCTTTCAATTATACCTTTGTGTTCAAAATTTACTATATACCTGGTCAACCCAGATTGACTATGGATGTCCTGTAAAGTAGGTTTTCGTTATATAAATTAAAAAAGAGTTCACGTGTAATTTGTAAGAGGTCCTATCTAGTGTAAAACCTAGTGTTTAGTTCGGAACCATTTAAATCTCTATAACTTTAGTTAAGTTCTTAGAAAAGACTAGTGTTACCCCCCTTTTTTTGTTTGTTTGATATTATTTGTGTTTGTGTACCTTCGATTTGTTGTACGAAGACTTATTGGTTGTCTAGTGACTTCTTTAGTTCTTTTCTTTAGTTTTATACGGATCTTTGTTTACTGTTACTTTTGTTCTGTTGAGTTTAGCCGAGGTCAAAGTAGATGGATCTTGACTAAGTTTACATAAGAAAATTTACCGACTCATTATGAGGTAACGCATATACATGGTGTCGAAAGAATAGGTAAGTAGACGACTACCTGTAGATCCAACGAAGGTACAGGACCGATAATATTTGTCACGACGTTACTTGTAACCCCATGTGTACAGAGAAAGTTAAGGTCAATCAAGTAAAGGGTGAATCCTCGTCTCCTCGTAAAAACCATATATTAAATAAGTACTAAAATTCCTTAGAAGTTCGATAGTTTTGACGTACGGGTTTTCGTGTGAACTGTAGTTTCTTATTTGACGCCGTTTAAGAAAACTCAACAATTGTAAGAAATGGGTAAGAGACGACCATTATAATCTCCCAAATAAAATGATTTCATTTTTAAGACCTTAATAAGAGAATACTGTAGAGTAAACAGGAAAGAGAGATTGGTATTAAAGAGTATGTTACATCTCGATTCAAGTATAAACCTACCACTACATCACTCGGGTACTGTTCTTTGGAAAGAAATCCATAACTAAAATGGACATAAAATTGACATTTTTTGAAAATAGATGACGAGTTTTCATTGTAACACAAAAACAAAAATAACGCAAACAACACACTAAAAAGAAGGTCGTTTTCTCAACAAAAAACAAACCAAAAACAAAAAAAAAAAAAAAAAAAA